>CAVLJG010000004.1:9037530-9057471 GCA_963669975.1 Acanthoscelides obtectus | reverse complement strand
ATTATACGCAGATGTTCGAATGTATGATATAAGACAGCTTTATTCTTACACAGTATCACTCACTACCATAAATTTGTAAACACCGACCAAAAAATTAAACATAATCATTATACCAGGTACAAAATTCGTGGCACAGTAGTTTCCTCAACCGCATAAATCTATAATGCAGCGATCATATCTCTATTAGCTGCCTAAATTTTATGAAATTATACCTAAAGACTTAAAAGATTTACGTTTCGGAATTGTTTTCAAAAGAAATTAAAAAAGTGGCCACATTCTATATCTAGGACTGAAATTCATAAACTCATAAATACGAACATCAACTAAATACATAATCTACTGTAGCTAATTTTTGTCCTTTTGTCATTTGCATTCTACAGTTTCAACTTAAATTATTGGTCCATGTACAGGCGATGCCTTCTATTGGCCTGTTTTGATTTTATATTTATTTACTCATATTTTTTTGTTATCTCTGTACATTGAGTGAATAAATATTATTATTATTATTATTGTCATTTAATATCTGTTTCTCGTATATTTACATGGTGTTGTAAATAGACATAATTGTCGATATTGGAGTGACTCAAACACACATTCGTTTCGAGAGTTATACTCGCAATATCCTAAAAAAATAAATGTGTGGGTCGGCATTTTCAAAAATCATATTGTAAATGTAAAATGACGTTAATTATAATGAAATTACATTCATTTACACAAGATGGTTCACAAGCCGCACTATGTGGCTCCAGCTATATGAGGCCCCATCGAGTGGCCGCAGAGATCTCCAGACCTAAGTACTTTAGATTACATTCTTTGGGGACATTTGAAAAGTCAAGTTTTAGTACCAAGCCAGATTCCA
The DNA here is from genome assembly GCA_963669975.1 of Acanthoscelides obtectus. NCBI lineage: Eukaryota > Metazoa > Arthropoda > Insecta > Coleoptera > Chrysomelidae > Acanthoscelides > Acanthoscelides obtectus. The sequence continues at coordinate 9,056,612 of CAVLJG010000004.1, read as the reverse complement.
TTCAGATCTTCGTCAGCGGATTACGGCTGAATGAACACAAATAACTCAAGATATGCTTGAAATAGATAGAGGAATATATTTGATCAAAATCGTTATTATTGCATGGAGGTAAATGGACACCACTTTCAGCACTTATTGCCACTTTATAGCAAACTCATTTTTACTTTAATTTTAATATGCGTGTAATCTGTTGTTTTTTTTATGTTTTTTAATACTCGGAGATTTGTTTTTAATTTTAAAATAAAGTCTTGTTACTATGGTAACTATTATTATTTTACGATATAATCCCTTATTATCACAATTCCTAGAATTTTATTATAGACTCAAATAGCTTCACAACGATTGATGATAGGTATAAACATTATTATACAAAAGTTACTAAAAATTCATGCAAAATAAAAAAATAAAAAAAATCGAAATCTAAAAATCTAATATGTATCGTAATATCTTATTTTTGGATCACCCTGTATTGTACGGCTATAGATGAAAAGACGTCCCGCTAGAAATCAAAATTGACGTGTCCGAACGTTTTTCCCAAAATATACCAGGAGAGTCACAAATAGGGGTGCGACCTTTTCGTTGACCCACCCTGTATACGCGGTCATTCGGTCAGAAAAACATGTAGTTCTATGTCGAACAATAATCTAAGTAAAACCTCGTCGCAATCGCTCTCAAAAAGTTTTGGCGCGATCTGCATGAAAATCCCAAATTGGACGACAAAAGTGAATTAAACTTTCGACAAGGGGCACTTGAGCATCAGCTGTAAACTTTAATTCAATCTCGGATTTGCATTTCTATCATTCCAAACAGGAATAGTCTTCCAACGCCGACGTCATTAGGACAACTTGGAAGTGGCCGTAAATTATTGCAGTAGCTTTCAGTGAACCAGTCGTTAGTCATCAGCTGACATAAGAAAAGAGACTTTATTTTAAAAAAGCCACATCGAAATTGTAAGGTGATTGTATTCTGCTTTTTCAGAATTGTTTTCTTCTTGGTCAAGTTTTGAAGACAAATGTACCTATGGTCTGTGAAGTGTGGCTAATAGATGTGTAGACTTATCGGGGTAGGAGCGTATAAATATTGACATAAACAAATTATTTTTACGTTGTTAATAATATATTTTGGATTTTCCGTGATAGCTTGGTATTATATTTCCTCTGTCAAAGGGTAGATTTTTGAACCTTAACACCCAAACTTTGTAAAACACATGTGTTTACATGGATTCTTCTACGTGAATTGTACTTATAATTATGGCCTATCAAGTAACACCCTGTACACCCAATCGTGTAGGCAGAGCCCTCCTTAGCAGATGCGAGGCCTGGAGCAAAACTTTTTTGCGAGGCCCTTTTTTAAAGATAGTGGTCTACTCCGAAACATTTTTGAAATTCTTGGGCAAAAAAGTGTTTTTAGCATTTTTGATGGAATCATTTCATCTCAAAACACGCCAATTATTTACCTGATTTTGTTCATTTGCGGGGGTGGAGTCTACATATATTTTTATTTCTGACTAGCTGACCCGACAGTAGCAGTAGTAGCTATGAACTGAGATGAATAACGAATAATGAAAGCGTAAATACAGGGTATTTCAGTTTATTGTTGCATAACTTTAAGATTCGATAGAACTTTTAAAATTAATGCATAAAGTCTATATAAACATGGGTCGAAAAATGCGTGGCTTCCGAAATACAGGGTGTTTAAATTTACTTTCTAAAATAGTTTTTTTTAAATATTTCGAACAATATTTGATGTATAACAGTGAACATTGGTATACAAGGGTTTTTTGGTAGGACAAAACGAACCATTGGCATAGTTTTACTGTAGCCGCAAGAAGGCGCTCTCTACTGTACCTGTAGTGTATTAAAATGACAGAACATTTTTTCTTAGAGCTATTTTTTGCTTTTTGAATGAAAAACCTGATTCTTCGCACTTTTCAACATAAAAAAGCTCTCTTGTGAATTTTCGTTATAGTTAGCCGTTATTGAGATATTTAGATTTTAAGGTTCGATGCATTTTTAATTATTTATGATAAATAACGTTAAAAAATCAGTATCTCGATAATTTTTAGAAGTAGGCTGTGCCTGCAAATATTTTTGAAATTGAAAGCAGAATAAGGTTAAACGTCAATTAGTTGACAGTTAGTTTTGTTGTCTGTTGAAACCTGAAACGTTTTTTTGCAATTGTAAATGCACGAAATTTAGTTTCTTTTACCTGTTTTTTTTTGTAAGTTTTATAAAAATGCCATTTTTATTCTCCAATCAAGAGTTAGCGGATATTCATTTTGTGTATGGCTTTGTAAATGGAAACGCAGCAGAAGCAGCCAGAGAATACGCACGAAGATTTCCAAACAGACGACATCCAACTTGCTCAGTATTTGTAAGAGTGCATCGCCAAATAATTGAAAATGGTTTTGGAAATCTCCAAAGGGATTAAAACATAAATGTTCGTCAGCGCAGATTTACCCGTATGATTCTGCGTGAGTTTGATAGAGATCCGACCACAAGTGTTAGGAGAGTTTCTGGTGCCTTGGGAATTTCAGCACGCCATGTTCTTAGAAATGACCATAGACGTCCTTACCATTTGCAACCTATGCAAGGACTACAGCCAGGGGACGGAGGACGAAGTATCACATTTTGTCAGTGGATTCTTGATAGAACTGATAATAATAGGGAGTTGTAACGTTTTATGGACCGATGTGTCATGCTTCACTAGACGTGGAGTGGTAAATTTTCATAATCAACATATTTGGTCGCATGAAAATCCGCATGCAGTTCGGGAAAGAAATTTTCACCATGAATTTAGTGTGAACGTGTGGATTGGTGTCTACCGTAATCGACTATTTGGACAATACCTTTTGCCTGCAAGGTTACATGCTGCGACCTTCTTGGAATTTTTAAAGGCTGAACATGCAAATATGTGGGATGATGTTATGTTAGATTTAAGAAGATTGGCCTGGTTCCAGCTTGATGGTTGTCCAGCTCATTATTCGAGAATAGTTAGAAACTGGCTGGACGAAAATTATCCAGAAAGATGGATCGGCCGTGGAGGACCACTCGCCTGGCCTCCACGATCCCCTGACGTAAATCCATTAGATTTCTTTGTGTGGGGATTTCTAAAAGAAAACGTGTACCAAACTCCCGTAACCGCAAGAGATATGCTAATAGACAGAATCAAGAATGCATGTGATGAAATAAGGCCTTATTTGAATAATGCCACGTTCGATCATTCGTAGATGTGAATTGTGTATTGAACATTTGGGTTTACATTTCGAGCAACTACTTTAGATTTTGTATGTTTGTCCTAACTATCCAATAGCATTTTAGTTGTAAATAATTAATTTAATTTGTTAAAACTAATATTGGAAATATTAAATAATATTCTGTTTTTTTGTGTTTATTTGGAGTTAGGAATTATTGCTGTGTTTAAAAACACAATCTAAACGATCATCTTAATTACTTGTAATGCCCAAATCGAAAATGTAAAAAAATATTATTTTCCCATAAATAATTAAAAATGCATCGAACCTTAGAAATCAAAATATCTCAAAAACGGCTAACTATAACGAAAACTTACAGGAGAGCTTTTTTATGTTGAAAAGTGCGAAGAATCAGTTTCAAAAAGCAAAAAATTGCACTAAGAAAAATTTTTCGGTCATTTTAATATACTACAGGTACAGTAGAGAGCGCCCTCTAGCGGCTACAGTAAAACTATGGTTCGTTTTGTCGTACTAAAAAACCCTTGTATACCAATGTTCACTGTTATACATCAAATATTGTTCGAAATATTTAAAAAAAACTATTTTAGAAAGTAAATGTAAACACCCTGTATTTCGGAAGCCACGCATTTTTCGACCCATGTTTATATAAACTTTATGTATTAATTTTAAAAGTTCTATCGAATCTTAAAGTTATGCAACAATAAACTGAAACACCCTGTATATGGAATATAGGTAATTGTATAGCGAAGTGTTTGTACCGCCATGTGGCTAGCAGCACTGCCATTCCTTCAGCTTATCTTGAAAGCAGGCATAGAATTATGTCGAATGCCTTTTGTTGCGCTAAATGACGTCATTCGGAATGTATATATATATAGTATTCACAGTTATTTGCCTTAACTGTTAGGAGAAGATATCCTTTAATTCTTTGGGTAGAAGGCAAAGTCTTGCACTCTCATAACTTAAACTCTCAAGCTTTCGAAGATCTGTGTCTTCATCGTCTGGAGCTAGAAACAATTATTGACAATAGCAACAATTAACAATTAGGAGAAAAATATTTACTTACTAAGTCGGCGAGAAACAAAAGAAACCTTTCAAAATGATTTGCCATTTAATAATAAAATAATTCCGTCCTAATCGAACCTCATCAGTCCAGTTCTTTATTCGTCGACTATGTGTTCCCTTCACTGTTGTTTAAAAACAATTTCAGCAACAATCTCGCCGACTTAGTAAGTAAATATTTTTCTCCTAATTGTTAATTGTTGCTGTTGTCAATAATTGTTTCCAGCTCCAGACGATGAAGACATAGATCTTCGAAAGCTTGAGAGTTTAAGTTATAATATATATGTACTTTGCCTTCTACCCAACGAAATTAGCTGCGTTAAAATATTGTAAATGTCTAACAAAAGTAACTGTTGCACTACTGTGAATATATGATTTTCTCCAAACTAATAGATGTATGGTCTGTTACTTTACACTACTTCCTCGCAAACGGAGCATCAGGCTTAGGATATTGTACACGACTTTCAAAAAACACTCTATACGTACGACTTAGACATCGAGAATAACTTTATTACCTATTCAGCACCCAACATCCTTTTGATAGAGCATGGTCATTATGCTTTTGTTCGTTATCCGAGAGACTATCCTGATAAGTAGCCGAAAAGCACCGAGGCAGCTTGTTGGCTATCCTTGGTCATTATGTTTAGTTCAAAATCCTGAAATGTCTGTTCCACTTGCTCGTTGCATTTGCTCATTCTCCGGATACTTCCCAATTCTCAAATATTCCAATATATAGGGTAGGATAATCGAATTTTTAATCAGGTTTAAAGCTAGCGGTTCTTTAGACGCCTTAACCGAAATACTTAACGAACTGGTTACCCTCGTAAATCCTATATAAAACTTTCTTCATTATCCGCGACAAAGTGAAAATTCCCCAGAGATGAAGTAACGGTTATCTGCAACTTAACACTGAATTAAAACGGATCTTCTCTAAGAACAATAACTCGAATACTTTAAAATTTGGATATTTAGTTGGTAGTTTGGTAACCCTTTCAAAGAATATCAGTGGAGTGCCGTAAGGAGCCAGGATACACTTAATGCATTTTTGAAATATTTAGTGGAACTTTTTCTCATATCGAAGCAGCCGCGCAGGCAGGAACCTAAACGCCGGGACATCGCGGCTGCTATAAATGGTGGAATGTGTTCATATAGCAGAACCGATAGACAATAAACAACATGTTGATGTTATTTGCATGGATAAGTTGAAGTATCATCTTCTAGTGCAGTGGTCGCCAACCTTTTCAGTGTGTTGAGCTACTTTGATAATTTTGGAATAAGCTGTGAGCCACCTAAGCCAACTTAAATGAAATTATACACAGTTGTATGCGACATACATGTGTTTATTTTGCTAATACTAATAAACTCAAATAAACTAATAACAAGAAAACAAGTCCTGCCCAGTAGTCTGTCCCTTTAGTGGAATAAACTTCAAAAGATCTTCTTTAATCGCAAAATCACTAAAAACGATACTGACGAACACGACCATCTGAGAGGTGTCAACGACATCTGTCGATTCAGCCAGCTGCAGTGAAAAATAACCACAGCTATCGAAGTCATTTCTTAACCGTAAAACTATATCACTGCTCATTACTTCTACTCGTCTCATCACTATATTAGCAGAAATATGTATATAGTCAACGCCAAACAAAGTGGCGTGCACGTCATCACGATAAAAATTCCCCTACCTAATGCCTAGGTTTCTATCACAAGCAATTGCTCTATTGCAGTTTCATATTAATGTGATATATAAATTGTAAAATGGTCATTACTCTCTTATTATGGTTAATAGACATATAAACATTGTTATTAAAATATCACATAAGTTGCTTTCTGATAAATTTAGACGCATTATGCGAAATAAAATGTTTTGCAAACGCTCCAATCACTTATCGACATGTAAACGCACTAAACCGATTTCGCAGCGTTGACACATTGTCACCTTGAAACTTATTTAAACTGGGAACTGACATTTGTATTAATTTTGACACTGAATCAATTTGTGGCATTTCAAATCTTTATAAATCCTTTGGCCCCGCATACTGTAAATCAACAACTCTTTGTTTCAAAACAAAATTATTCATTTTACGAGTAGATAAAGGCAATTTTGGTATATAAAGATGCCCAAACAGTTAAATAGTCGGTGTAAGGAACTCGTGGCCTCGTTAATGCACTACTTTGAGCAAGAAAGGGACAACAACGGGCCTTTGTTGCCTTTAAATGCTGTTCAAGAGGTAGGTTACTAATAATTATATGTAATGTATATTAATAATAGTGAAATTTTATTTCATTTTTTGTAGCGTGTTGCTGCTGCTTTAAAAATTAGTTTAAGGACAGTTAGTCGTATTTCCGAGGGTGTGAAAAGTGATGCAAATTTAGAATCGCCCAAGAAAAAGCGGAGTTATATTAAACGTGTAACCAACACAGCGACATTGGATACAAGTGCCATTCGAGAAGTGATCTATAATATGTATCACAAAAGTAAGATCTTATTATAATAACTTATCAGAAATTTGCATTAATTTGTTAACTAAATTATAATGTCATATTACACATGGTTTCAAAAGAACAAGTTACGATACAAACTTTATGGTCTCGATTAAGAGATAGGGCATTATTTGATGGTAGTGCCACCTCTTTAAGGCGGTTGCTTAGAGATCTTGGATTTAAGTGGCTTAAGGACAATCCGCGACGAGGGCTCATGGAACTACCAAGTATAGCTTTGAAAAGGGTGGAATTTCTAAGGCAATACAATCAAGCCAAGGTTGAGGCCTTATACCAGTTTGTCTTCCTCGATGAAACTTGGATATTTCAAAATGGGACCATAGGTCGCTCTTGGCAAAATGGAAACCAAAAAAGCGTGAAAGCTATTAAAACAGATGGTAAAAGGTATGTACTTTTACACAATTTGCACTATAAAATTTAAAACTAATATATTTTAGATACATTATATTACATGCTGGAAATGGAAATGGGTTTATTGAGGGTAGTGAAGCGATATTTTCTTCGAAAACAAAATTGAGCGATTACCATGGAGAGATGAACCAGGACAATTTTTTGAAATGGTTTCAACATCAGTTATTAGAAAAATTGGAGAGTCCATCTAAGATTATACTGGATAACGCCCCTTATCACAGCATGATATTGAACAAAGTGCCCAACAATGCATGGACAAAAAAAAATATCCAAGACTGGTTGACAAATCAAAACATACCATTTTTAAACACAATGTTTAAAACAGAGCTATTGAGTATTGTTGCTCGGTACATAATGCTTCTTAATTATATATATTTTAGTCGACAGTTTATATTTCTTTTGTTTATTCCTATTCTTAAAATAACTGCTTTTTTAGAAACAAACCACCTAAAATATACGTGATTGATGAATTGGCGGAACAACATGGGCACAAAGTTCTTCGTCTGCCTCCTTACCATTGTATATTTAACCCTATTGAGTTAATTTGGGGCATAGCAAAATGTTACTATAACAGACATATTGGTAGAGATGGTAACAGTGAAAAAGACTGTTTGGATATGTGGAACGAGGCTCTACAAACGGTTACCCCAGACATGTGGAAAAATAGTGTTCGACATACTGAGCAAGAAATTTTTAAATGGTATGAAAGAGAACGAATTTTTGATCGACCAGACATCGAACCTTTAATAATCAACTTTGAGAGTGATGAAGATTCAGATTCAGACAGCGCTGAAGAAAGAAACTCCGACTAACTTTATTGTACAGAAAAAGCTTACACCAGTAGCTTACCTAATTTTAGAATGCATTTTTCTGTATGAATTCTGTAAAATAAATACCATGCATAAAATTTGGAGGACCCCATTTGGATTTTTATTCAGTACCTTTAAGCTATCAATTAAATATGGTAGTTTCATAGTGTCATCTGATCAATAATTGTCATACTTAATGATTATGCAAGTACAGATCTATAATTTTATTATACTATTATTTTTGTTCTCATTTGAGGTTAATATTGCTTATAAACCTAGATATGTAAATAATAAATTTTATTATTTTACAAAAAGTTTGGCAACAATGTAAATTTTTCAACACACCCACCTTGATGACGTGCACGCCACTTTGTTTGGCGTTGACTATAGATTTTTATGGCAAACAATGAATCTGCAGTTTATAAAAACGCCTGTCTTAATGATGCTTCAGTTGCAGCCTTACTTTTGTCGATAGTTACTAAAAACATTGTTTATTGTTCAATTAACTGATTTTTTAATCGTTTCAGTTTTTCCGTTCTGGTTGCAGAACGTAATGGGAATGATTTTTCAAAATGTACACTTTCATAGTGTGTCTTGATATTCATTTTTTTTTAGCAACGGAAACAGATGTGTTACATATCAAACGTACATTTAACTTCTGTAAAGAAATATCGTTCTTCCCATTCCAAATGGAAATGGTATGTCTTCATCTTCTTACTACTGCTCATAATGTTTTTAATTGCAGGACAACTCTAACCCAACCGTTGGACTTTGTGCCGTTCAGTTTTAAACTGTGCGCACTGACGCCGCGCCTAGCCTATTTATCCCGTTCAAAGTAATTGAGATCCTTCTCGAATAGATCGCTCACCGCAGTGTTGCCGCTGCTTCTGTTTATTATGAGAATTTAAGAAATTTGCGGAAGCTTCTATGATTTTTACACGTTTTTAAAATATGTTGTGAGATACCAGAATTGCCTTTGCGATCTAGCGTTAGCTCGCGATCGATGGGTTGGCGACCATTGATCTAGACTATTACACAGTGGTGTGACAATAACGTTCTCTTCTTAGACATTTCCAATTCTAAAGGTTGTTTAAATATTCGCAAAATGAACTCGATCATCTTTGATTGTTTCATAATAATACAGTTTAGGAGAGAACGATAGAGACTTTATGTAGCATTTATTTCCCTGCAGGTTGGACTTTTCTGTTCATGTAGCATGACATTTCCGAAGCGACAAAATTCTTGATCTAATGCGTAACTGCCGATATTTTTTGAACGAACCAGCACTAAAACCTCTTTTTATTTTGCTGGAGCAGCCAAAACTTTAGCACGTTTTTTTATATGGAACCCTTTCCTGGCATATTACATGAATGTCTCAGAAAATCTACAAGGAAAGATATTGTACTTATGAAATTGCTGGCGTACATCCAGGAAGGGCGGTCAGTCAATTTATGTTGCTGCGACATTTCAACTCTACAGCTACAACGTTCCATTGCTGGCCTGGCATCCATAGGCTTTTGGACGACAAATTGGATGCAGAACTTTTCCAGGTGTTGGTTTTTTCTACTCGTCAACCGCGTTCAAGTGCTAGAAGGACTCTTAACTTTCTACTGCATTATCTCCCGTACCCAACGTATTATTTTATTCACCGCCATATTCTATATCGACGGCTCCAACGAAAACTAGTAACTAAAATTTTTCAAGTTTTGGGATAATATTGTTAAACCGTATATTTATAGTTTATCTAGCTATGAAATGAATAATATATATATATATATATATATATATATATATATATATATATATATATATATATATATATAGGTGAAAAATTAAAGCTTCCGCCTTTTGTTGGGTACTTCGACAAAATTTAAGCAAAGAGGACTCTTTATACTTTTTTTAATTCTCTCTAGCTTTCAATGGACTTTGCCATCATCATCAGGAGCTGCAATTACAATGATAACAGTAGCAACAAAGGTGTAAAATGAATTTAAATTGACTCAACTTACAGTAGTATGTGAGGATGTTGCTAATTGTTGTTTACGTATAGGATGAGGGAAACGTCCAGTAACATGGCGAGAGCTGCATAGATTGTACAATAGTCAAACTTATATAAAATATGACAAGAACAAGTTAAAAACAGATTAAAAATTATTTAAAAAATTAGAGCATTACATCGTGAAGCCACTTGATGATTGCACAAATTAGTGGTCATGGAATGATGAGTGACATGAAACCCTTTGACAGAAGGCCGAAGGATGTCAATGTCAGTATTGAAAGATGGAACGAATTGTGGGCGTGTGCCAAAACGTTGCCAAATCACTTCAGATGATGAGATTTTCAGAATTTTATGTTAGAATTTGTTAAACCGACCAGAGGCAGTTGAATAAACTATATTATTATTAATGGGAATTTGAATTAACAATTATTAATAAATCGTGAGGAGAGAATTATTATATTTTGAGTGGAATGAAATTTACTGGTGGAATCGGCCAAAACACAGATTCTAATTATGGTTGTGAAGACTTTTTTTATTTCTCTCTAGCTTTCAATGGACTTTGCCATCATCATCTGGAGCTGCAATTACAATGATAACAGTAGCAACAAAAGTGTAAAATGAATTTAAATTGACTCAACTTACAGTAGTATGTGAGGATGTTGCTAATTGTTGTTTACGTATAGGATGAGGGAAACGTCCAGTAACATGGTGAGAGCTGGATAGATTGTACAATGGTCAAAATTATATAAAATATGACAAGAACAAGTTAAAAACAGATTAAAAATTATTTAAAAAACATTAGAGCATTACATCGTGAGGCCACTTGATGATTGCACAAAATAGTGGTCATGGAATAATGAGTGAGATGAAACTTTTGACAGAAGGCCGAAGGTTGTCAATGTCTGTGTTGAAAGATGGAACGAATTGTGGGCGTATGCCGAACGTTGCCAAATCACTTCAGATGATGTGATTTTCAGAATGTTATGTAAGAATTAGTTAAACCGACCAGAGGCAGTTGAATAAACTATATTTTAATTAATGGGAATTTAAATTAACAATTATTAATAAATCGTGAGAAGAGAATTATTATATTTTGAGTGGAATGAAATTTACTGGTGGAATCGGCCAAAACACAGATTCTATTTATGGTTGTGAAGAGTCGAAATTTGGGGAGATATGTAAGTTCTCCAATTTTTCGCAGTTTAGCAAATATGAGTAAATGACACTCAGTTGTTTAACATCTGTCTTTTTGTTGATACAGTTGTTATTCATGAAGATGTGGGACATTTCCAGGAATAAACGTTTGGAAAGGTGTTTTTCTTTATCAAGAACTTTGATACTTGTGTAATTCATAGAATGCCCTGTTGTGTTAACATGAGATGCTAGAGCGCATCTTTCAGGATGAAGCCTAGCATCACTTTTGTGTGATGTAATCCTTCCTTTAAGAGATCTGGAGGTCTGACCTATGTATATTTGGTTGCAGTTGTTGCAATTGATGGAGTAGACTATGTTGGTTAAGCCAAGCAGCGGTACTTTGTCTTTCATTTTTGAAAAAATGCAGTTTATAGTGAGGACGGATTTGCAAGCAATTCGAAAGTTCAAAGGACTGCACAATCTGATCAGCTTAGGGGTCAGTTCCTTGATATAGGGCAGGACAGCAAAACCAGGTCTGGAGTCCGGGTTGGTGCTTGTACTGTTTGGATTGATGTTATTATTGGGAATTACATCAGTTCCGTTATTAGGGGTTGTGCGACTATTACCTGCATCACCAGAGTTCGGCAAAATATTGGAAGGTGAACTAAATAAGATCTTGTTAATCAGACACTTCGGATAACCATTATTGATGAACAGTTTTGATAGTTTACGTAAATTTGAGGTGTGGAAGGTATTATCTGGGATGCTCATTACCCTCGTTTTCATCTGTTTTACCAAATTGATTTTAATCCCTAGCTTATGGTATGACCTAAAATTGAGAAACCGACCTGAGGCCATAGGTTTCTGGTACCAGTCTACCAATAAACTGTTGTTGTTGGTGCGAATGAGTCTTGTGTCTAGAAAGGGGACAGACAGGTTCTCATCTTCTTTTTCAATGGTAAATTAAACTTTCGTTTTAAATATTTTTAATCTGTTTTTTAATTTGTTCTTGTCATACAGCTGTGTGTAGTTTGTATAATTTTGACTATTGTACCATGTATCCAGCTTTACACCATGTTACTGGGTACTTCCCTCATCCTTAACGTAAATAAGATTTAGCAACATCCTCACATACATAAGTTAATTTAAATTAATTTTTCACAATTGTTGCTACTTTTCTCGATGTAATTGAAGTTCCTGATGATGATGGCAAAGACCATTGAAAGCTAGAGAGATTAAAAAAGTATAAAGACTAACTGGTCTAGACGACAACGACCACGTCTCAAGTTATATACAGGGTGTCCGCAAAGTTGGGGTTTTCCTTTACACGACGTGTAGATCTTGAAAACATAAGCAATTTTTCTTAGTACCATATACACCAATGTCTTAAGGAAACCGAGATGAAGGGCTCTGCAACATCAAAAGTATTTGAATACCGTCCTGTAGCCGCGACATCCCCGAGTGGTACTAGGACACTAGCTCAACCCGACGACAGAACTGGGTCAGGGTCAGTGTGTCAGGTCAGTATGCAACCTTCAACCGACGGTTACGGTCACGCGTGTAGAGGTAAACGAACCCGTATAATCGATTGCGTTTCAAAAAACAACAAGCACTAGAGACGTGGCTAGAGAAGTGCAAGTATCAAAAACTAAAGTGTGGCAAACGCTGCGTGAAGAGGGGGTGTATCCGTTTCACGTCCAACGTGTACAAGCCCTTCAACCTGACGACTTTCCAGCAAGAGTGCGGTTTTGTGAGTGGTTGTTGCATTAACATGACAATAATCCGGACTTTTTGAAGTGCATATTGGTGACAGACGAATCTACGTTCACGCGTAATGGGGCGAATAACTTTCGCAACACTCATGTTTGGTCAGTAGGAAATCCGCACGCTGTCCGTCGGGCACATTTTCAACAAACATTTTCGGTGAATGTTTGGGCTGGCATGGTGAACGGTATGCTCATTGGACCATTTATTCTCCCAAATCGATTGGACGAGATGCAATACCTAGACTTTTTACGCAACATTTTGCCTTCCTTGTTAGAAGATGTGCCATTAAGTGTAAGACAATCAATGTGGTTTCTGCACGATGGTGCACCGCCCCATTTTAGATGCGAAGTGCGTGAGTTTTTGAATGAATTATTTCCGAATAGGTGGATCGGACGTAATGGATCCGTAGCGTGGCCTCCGCGATCTCCAGACTTAACACCATGAGATTTTTTTCTTTGGGGAGAAATGAAACGCTTAGTGTACAAAACTAAAGTGCATACGGTTGACGAACTTCGTCTCAGAATTGAACAAGCTGGTGATTTCATTCGGGGGAGGGACTCCATTCTCAAAGCCTGTACCGATGCTTGGCTACGTCGTGCACGCACCTGTGTTTTTGAATCAAACGGCGATAACTTCGAACAATACCTATAAAGTACGTTTACCTAAAAGCTGAAAACGCGGCAACGCCGTCTTATTTGTTACCTCTGTTCGTGGTCTGCACCACCGCCGGCGTCTGCTCGGTAGCGCATCAGCTGATTTCATTTTCTGTTGGAGCGGTATGATTTCGGGCAGAGACGTACTTAGCCCTTCTCGTCAACTGGAGAGTGAGTACTTTTTCTTTTATTTTTTTACTTGGTCACCCTCGTTTCACTACACATTACCTTTATTATTTCAAGTGTAGTTGTTTCTGAAAAGGAAAACCCCAACTTTGTGGACACCCTGTATATATATATATATATATATTAATGTATCATCATCAAATGGTTGAATTTTGCAACGTTGTAAAATATAAGGAATATCGTTAATATATAAAATAAATAGCAATGGACATAATTTGCTACCCTGTGGCACACCTACCGAATTTTTTTTAATGTTTGATAATGTAATGCCAATTTTAGTTCTTTGACTTCTACTGATTAAATAATTTGGTAATAAGTCGAATACTGAACCTTGAAATCCATAGCAATGCAATTTCTCGCTGTCAATAGGCTCAAATGCTTTCTTGAAATCTAAGAACAATGTTACTGTAAACTTTTTTTCATCCATATCTCGCCTCCATTCTTCGACCACCATTTGAATTGCTCGATCAACAAAGTATCAAAACTTTTACTTAAGACGCCGATTTATCACAGTTGTTTGAACCTTTAAAGTCGATTTACTCAAAAATTTGGATTTCGAGATACAGCAGTTTTCGTTAGATCCGTCGATATGCAATAATTATAATTCCACAGCAGACAGTTCTGACATTAATTTCGATTGTATCCGTAAAGTCTGGTCAAACTTCGGGGAGTATTAGAATAGTTATTTTTTATGCTCGTAAATATATCGTTGGTCCAAAAACAAGCCGTTCAAATAAGCAGTGTGTGAGAGTTGATGAAAACCAAGGAGCGTCAAGAAGCTCTCTACAGCGTATTCTCAAAAGATCTGTGTCTTCATGCTTACAAAATTCAATTGAAGCCTAATGTTCCATGAACAGCGAAGAAAGTTCGTGGAATTGATTATAGAACATCAACAAGTGGATGTTGATTTTTCGAGTAAAATCATCCTAGGCGATGAATCGTTGACCTCGATGGCTTTGTTAATCACCAAAATTGCCATATTTGGGGTTCGGAGAACCGACGTGTGATTGTCGGAAAACAAATGCACCCACAACGTGTCACTGTCACATTATTATTATTATTATACTAGGGCCTCAAGCACAAAGCAGTTTTATTTTGGGGCACGAGAAATTGTTATTTATGGGCAACAGGTTTTGTCGAAAGGGTCGTTCGAAATATATAAACAACACTACCAAAATAGCATTGATTGCACTTTGCTCTCCCAGGGTATTCGAAATAGATTCGATAAACTGTTTATCCGTTTCGGCAAAATGAAATCGTCCGGAAAATAAGGTTTCTCAGTAGGAGAAAAAACTCCCATCACAGTTTAGATTGGAGTAGGATTTTCAGTAATGGAAAAATCGCTGGTACGATTCAACTGGGATATACCTGACATTTATATAAATGGCTAATAATCTAGGCAGGATTTTCGGCATTTCGATACATCTAAGAACTGGAAACTGTAGGAGGCTAAACATTCAGAAAATTGTCTTGACATGTTGGAAACTCGTCTTAAATGATCAATGGAAAACCTCTTAAGTATACTTCGAATTGAACTATGAACATTTGGTGATTCACGCTAAAAGATTCTGAATTATTTTAGAGTTAGACAGGGGTATTACGTATCGAAAAGTTGACATTATGTCGGTTTTTTGACATTATACTTTGAAGTTGAGTCATTAATTTTCAGATGACGATTGTAGAAAATATGTGTGTAAAAATAACAAAAATTAAAAAAAAAATACCTTGTTTTATAAAGTATCCTCCCGACAAGTATTTCAGTGCGGACCTGTATTTGATCGTGAGGTCTTGGAGCACCGGCATGCCGTCCCCATGTGAGGTCTTAAGTCACCTGATTCACGAGCCCGTTGTACTACATTAACAAAGGCACGAGGGGTTGGTTGCACTCGATTGGGAAACCGATCCGCATAAACATGTGCCATTTTTTATTTCGTTTGAGCCACGCAACAGACACCACTATTCACTCACGCGTTACCGACTGACACTGACTGTATACAACTGAATGAAATAATTGTAAAAACATCGTTCCAAATTCTTTCGCTTTTTTGTTTCCGATGCGATGAACCGATAAGGCGGATTATATCCGTTGTCGCCAAACACGAGCACATAATATTATTATTGAGACAGGGCGGTACTCAAACTTCCAAAGGGCTATAACTTTGTTACTTTAATTTTACCAGAAAAATGGTAAAGGAAAAAAACATTTCTTTTGATCAGATCTACTCACTTTTAAAATAAATGACTCAACTTCGAAGTCACCCTGTATAGGTTTTTTGTGACAGCATGTAGGTTCTCTTACAAGATGTCAACTTAGCACTAGCTTTTGATGCGTACTCGTTCCGTAGCTGTACGTGTTGCCTAAACGTCGTTCAGCTGTCAATGTTTGGCTCTGATGTGTGATGGAACATCTGCTTCAGAGATGGCATTATCGCAGGTCTAAGCTGTAAGTTGTATTCTAAAGCTAGAAGGAAACGGCAGTGCATAGTGAGGATTAGTGTGCTAATAAACTATGTTGCTGATAGCTTCATTAGTGTATTGTCTCAAATACACTTACTTGATATGTATGCAACGCTAAAAATTAGTTGCGTTTCCGCTTTTTCTTATTCAACCTGGAAATTACGTGTGATAAGAAAACAAAAAAATCCCTGGTTTGTTGAAGTATATTAACATAATAGAAAATATGGTACGTACAGGAATTTTGTCAAAAAGTTTTTTAATTCAGTTATGTATATTTTGTAGCAATTTATTTTACGATGTCAAGTAGAAAATACACATTAGCCTAGATGTGCGGCTGTGTTTTGTACGTTATGCGTTATTCCTAATTTTTCTGTGATGTGGCTTAATTACACACACAACGCGGGTGCGGTGCTGATTTTCTTTTTCATAAAGGACAACACAAATAACCTGTCTGTCGCAGCTAATAGATACATTTCATGGGCAGCGTATTCGGTAATAATTTTCTCACATAGTAACATAGCAAATGCCACTGATTTTATACACACGGAGAGCAATACACAGAATCATCCGGATATGACCTTGCTACTCTGCTACTCAACCACACATCTTATCAGAGTATAACCTACAGACTATTTCGGTATTCTGCAACCAACAAAGCATGATAGTTACCTCGCAGCATGGTCAGTGGGCGTGCCATGTCGTTGAGTCATTCCTCCATAGATGCACGCTTTAGATGACGCTCGCAGCGCTCATAGCGAGTAAACGCGGAATGTTCTATTTGCCAACTAGGAACCATCTAGGCAGCAAGTTGACATTATGACGGTTTTTTTACGCTTTTTAGGCTTTTTACGTAATAACCCTGCCGGCATGAGATCGAACGGTATATGATTTTCGCCGATATCGATAGATCAGAGAGCGAATATATCGGCATTGTCAGACCATGATACTAATACTCACGCGCTTGTGATAAATCCGCCTCTTTCGCACGCATGACGTCACTCGGTGACAAAATTTCCCAGAGACAGGTTTGTTGTTTGTTTAAGATTTATTTAGCATGATTGCTACAATTACATTCTTCTAAAAAACTAAACAATTACATAACATACAGACATTCAGAAAAAAAAACAAAATTTGCATCTCTAAGAATTTTCGTTGTCCATGAAATATTTCCTTTAATTTTCTTTTAAATATCTTTAAATTATGAGTAGACCTTATATCATTATATAATTTATTAAATTCAAGTAATCGTTTTTGAAATATTGATTTGCTAGTTATATTACTATTGCAATTTTGTAAATGAAAATCTATATCTCCTCTTGTATAATAATTGTGGTAATGATTATTCAATTCTATGTAGTGTTCTAGATGTTCTGACAAAAGATGATTTTTTATTTTAAATATAAAAAGCAACCAAATATAATATAAAATTTTTTATATTCATCCACTGCAATTCTTGTAACATAGATTTTATTTTGGTGTATTTATTTTTATTCAATATTATCCTCATAGCTTTATTTTGCAAGACTTGTAAGTGTATTATAAACTATTTTCTTGTAATAGGTACCAAGACTATGAGAAGCCCTATAAAAGTAATATGTTTTTTTTGCAATTTTTGAAATAATGTACTCATAGTGATTCTCAATCTTTAGTTTACTATCAATATATATATATATATATATATACACCTAAATATGTAATTGATTCAACATTATCAATTATTTATCCATTTATCCTAACTGATAGTATTTTCATTTAGGTATTTCCTTATTAGCATACATTTTGTTTTAGAAGTATTCAATTTAAGTTTATTTACATTTAACCAATTTATGATTTTTACCAAGTAAGAATTTAGCATTTTTAAAGCAGTGTCTATATTTCCATCTGATATGTATATTAATAAATCATCTGCAAATATCTGAAGTTTACAATAATCTAAAATATTACAAATGTCATTAATGTATAAAATAAATGGTAGTGGACCTAGTTTACTACCTTGTGGTATACCAACAGAAATATTTTTTGATATACGTTTAGTTTTGTATGGCACTTTAGCACGTAATTTGTGATTAGTTTTATTATTTTTTTTATCTGGTGTGTTTCAAATGAGTCTTTGTGTGGAATATAATTGAAAAATAGTAAATTTAAGGTTTAGCAATGGTGTACTGTGCTGAAGTGGGTTGTTCAAGCAAAAACAAGAAAAGCAAAAACGTTGCTCAAAAACATCCTGATGTTGAAAAGATGATTGAACAGTACGTTCAAGAACTAGAGTGGAATGGTTTAAAAAATTAGCAGGGTTTACTGCATATAAATTACAGAAAAAAGAAAATCTGGGTTATATTTCAAACAGCAATGAAATAACATTTTGTTGGGTGAACTAACTCGGCCATATTTTCAAAAATTCAAATGCAGGTTCATAAAAGTTGACCAAATTTTTTTAAATCTTTTTTTAGATCTAAAATGTATTTTAAAATCCTGATGTGAAATAGAGGTATAAAAGAAAAATCCAGTATTGGGAAGATAAAATGATGAAAATTGTAAAATAGACTCTAAAAAAAAATGTTTACCATTATAAAATACTTTTATTATTAACACCTACCAGTAACAAATGTAAAAAACCATTTACACATATTTTATACAAAATTATACAGGTCATATAAATTGAATAAAAAGTTAATATAACAAATTAATATACGAGGGATGTCTTTTAAGTTTTGCATATGGAAATAAAACATCACGGTAGGTAGTTTTAAATGACTTTATTGCCTTTCAAAGTATTCTTCATGAAGATTAATAGACATCTACATGCGCTCAAACCAATTTTCGAAGCAGTTATTCCACTCGTTTGCTGGCAGATCCAAAACGGCATTTTTGAATGCGTCGACTGCTTCTTC
>CAVLJG010000004.1:8772248-9037030 GCA_963669975.1 Acanthoscelides obtectus | reverse complement strand
GGTATCGTTCTATCATCACACATTTTTTCAAAAACAATGTTATGTCTTTTCTTAAACCTGTCTAGCCAACCAATGTAGTTACATTTAAAGTAATCTCCAATCAATTTCCCAAATTCTTCAGCCTTTATTTGTAGCTTAAGTCCACCTATTGGAAAATTAGTAACACGCTTTTGTTGAAATTTAAACAGCATATCATCGACTTGGGGATGCAGCGATAGCCGTATTTTTTCTTTTGGTTATTTGAATTTCAGTCATTCTTAATTTTCTCACGGTTTTTCCAAATATTTGCACAATGAATTTTTTTATAGCCATACGAGCACATATATTTGCTTGAGATGAAACCTGCTCAAGCTCACTAATTATTGTGAACTTTTCGTGTAAAGTGAATGCACGTTTCGCACTTTTCGACATGTTTATAACTCTAATAAATACAATACTGGTGGCTACGTTCGAATGCAAACTACAACGCCAAACCGCCGTAAACGATTGCATCAGCTAAATCTGCTTCGGGGAACAACCAAAATAGCTCGCATATAATGGATTAAAATAGTCTGGTATAAGGGTCTATTTTAAGCGAGTCTATAATATCCGAGAATTTTACATGCAATTATTTATAGGACCTTAAATTGTGTCCATTATATACGGGTTTCCATTATAAGTGGATTCCACTGTATAAGTTAATATTTTTTTTATTGCTTCGACCACCGCCTTTTTCAAGTACAGTAGACAATTATACGACAATATATTTTGTTTTCTGTCTTCCAGGTGACAATTCATTTCTTTTTTCCTTTATCACATTGCTATGAAGTGTGTTAGGTACTACAATAGTCTTCCATGATATTCTGAGACTGCATGATTGCAATTGTTAGATGACACCGCATAAAGCCAGCAAATCCTAGGCCCACATGGGGTAGACATTCTCGCTCCCAAAATGATTCCCATCCCTTCAAAGCTACAAGCGAGCATGAGGTTGGTCTGTCGTTTTTCAATGTACCAGATACGTCACCCTCGTCCATCGTCCCAAAAAACGCCAAAAGTCCTCCGAAAACGCGAATAATGCTGCATGTCCATTGTTTATGGATCTGAAAAGCAGGAAATATACACTTAACCCCTGTTTGTCCTGTTCTGGCCCTATTAGGGCTCGTCGGTACAATATAGGTCTAATGTGGCACTAACCAAGGATTCACGACATTCAAATCGCGTATTTTTTCCAGACGAAAAATTGGGAAGGATTTAAAGATATTACTCATGAAAAATGATCGAATAAAATGTTGAAATATCATGGAAGAAGAGTTACTCTAATGTATTTACTTTCACTATGATTTTAATAAATTTAATCATACATAATATTTTCTGCATGTGAGACACTCTGTAAAAGGTTCACTTGACAGTTGGAGTTGTTCTAAGGCGGGTTTGTTGTTTTCACGTTTATCGTTTGACGAGGTTGTGACGGTGTCCCGGGACCATCCAACTTTTTCACATTCTGGTACCTTTATTAATCGACGGATATGAAAACATCATCGTTGATTCAAAAAAAAAATGAATTTATGGACTTGAGACATGCGCCGTCTGAGTCAACATTGTACGTTCTGGTATCATTACATCGTCGCTCGTCGTCGACAATCTCGATGCAGTTGCGGCAGGGACATCGTTGTGAAAATAGTCAGGAGTCCCTGAGACTACAAACAACGAGGTTTGACCGTCTTTTTTGCTTTTGCCCTAACTCCGCCACGACTGGTCCAATTTTCAAAAATTACAAAGCATTTTTGTGTTAAGCATGGTAGTAACCTTGTGCGAAAACGTTATCAAAATTTAACCTGTACTTTCCGAGTTAAAACAGGACCAAGAATTTGCCGACACCGATGAAAATGAGTTTCATGGTATTTCGCGATGTACATAATAATCATATTAGTAATAATTATAATAATAAGCCTATTTTACCAGTCAAGTATCAGCTGCTCTTACCACCAATCAGGGCTACACAGTAAGACAGTACAATTTTCTTGAAGGAACATATTTTTTATGCGGCAAAGGTTCGATAAAAATTTAAATAAAATAAGCTCTATCAAAATAATATGAAACCATCTATACTAAGTGACATATAAATCCGAACACCCAGTTTAAATGGTTTTATTTTAATAAAATCTTGTATGAGTACTTAATGAAGCATAATAAGTAAATGATAAAAATTTCAAAATGATTGCACTGCTTTAAAGCCCTTTGACCTTTAATAATGTGTGGATGCACCCTGATGTGCTACGCATTCTCCAACGCGCCTAGGCATGCTTCTGATCAGGTGGTCAATGTCCTCCTGTGGTATCTCATTCCAGGCAACCACCAACTCCTCTCGAAGTGCTTCTAGAGTCTGAGGAGGACGTTGCAAATTGAGCAATCTCCTACCCATCATATCCGACACGTGCTCAATTGGGGATAAGTCGGGAGATCGGTGGCCATGCTAACAATGTGACATAATTATGTTGAAAGAAGTCTATTGTGACTCTTGCAACATGTGGTCGCGCATTATCTTGTTGGAAAGTTGGATCTGCCAGGGTGTCAAGATAGGGTGAAAGATGGGGTTCTAGAACTTCGTGGATATAACGCTGCGCGTTCATGTTACCTCTGATGAAGATTAAAGGTGACCTGGAACCATAAGCTATAGCACCCCAAACCATAACTCCAACAGTGTGATGAACATGTCTTTCAACAAAAAACTGTGGATTCCTCCTTTCACCACGTCGCCTTATAACCCTGGCACGACCATCGTGCATGCCTAAACAAAGTCGAGACTCGTCACTAAAGACAATACTGTTCCATTCCTGATCCCAGAGTGACCGTTGTCTGCACCACTCAAGGCGATTACGTCGGTGTTCTCGAGTTAAAGGGAGGACCCAGTGTGGCCGGTATGAAAACAAGCCAAAACTTCTCATTCGTCGGTAAAAACTTCGCACGCCAATAGGTCTTCCGTGTTCTGCAAACCATTCATTTGCAATGGACCTGGTAGTAGAGAAACGGTCCCTTAAGGCCAATAATCTTAGGCGGCGATCTTCACGGTCTGTTGTTCTACGGCGGCGTCCAGTGCCCCTTGCTCTTTGCGTACGGCCTTCTCGAAGCCATGCCTGACAACACCTAACCACAGTGTCTACACTTCTTTGCACTCTAACTGCAATTGCCCGAAAAGAAAGTCCAGCTTCCCGAAGTACCACTATACGGCCCCTATCAAACTCACTAAGTTGACGAAATCGTACAGGTCTCCGTACTCTAGGCATCGTAACCGATCGTAAAGGATGTCAAGAACCAAAATCCGCCAACGTTGATTCTTTACTGCGGCTGAAATATTCATTTTTAGAGCGTTGGTGAATTAAAAAAAAGCTGTCCAACTGATAAGGCTGAAAATTTTTTCTCTTGTTATTTACAGTAAGATGAATACATTCACCAACTTTTATTAAAATAAAACCATTTAAACTGGGTGTTCGGATTTATATGTCACTTAGTATATTATACTGGGTGCGCCATCTATTACTTTCTTTTCCTATAAGTTTATGTGTTACCATGTGAGTCAAAGGTCATGTGGTATGCATAAATAAACTGTCAAAGGTATGCCATTTATAGTCTTGGATTCGTTTACAACACAACAACGTATTTTGGTTATCCAGACTTATTACGAAGACGGTCGAAATAAGCAAAATTGCAGATTTTGGGGGGCTAAAAATCCACACCAATATCATGAACAACCTCTCCATTCTGAAAAAGTGACTGTTTGGTGCGGATTATGGCTGGTGGCATCGTTGGACCATTCTTCTTTGAAGATGCCGAAGAAAAGGCCATTGCCGTCAACGGGGAACGTTATCGCGGCATGTTAACAGACTTTTTGTGGCCACAATTGGATCGTATTGGTACCGACGATCTTTGGTTTCATCAAGACGGAGCAACGGCTGACACATCTCGCCAAACAATCGCTTTATCGCACACGAAATTTCAAGACCGCATAATTTCACGAAATTCAGATGTCAGTTGGCCCCCGAGATCGTGCGATTTAACACCTCTTGACTATCTACTTTGGAGATTTTTGAAAGGAAAAGTGTATGCGAATGGTCCCCGGACAATTCAAGACCTAAAGCGCAATATTCGGACTGAAATTGCGGCCATAGACCCGATTATTCTGGGAAAAGCCATTGAAAATTTTGATGGTCGGATGTTGGCCTGCAAACGAAGCCGCGGTGGTCACATGACTGATGTTATTTTTCATACATAAATGGCATAAACCAACCTTCATTTATCGATAAAAAATTCGATTTCACCTCGTAAAAAGCGTGTTGATTTTTCGAATAGAAAAATACTACTAGATCTGAGGCATACAACGCGAATCAAATCGAGCGTAAAATGGATCCCTGAGGGACACCTTTAGCTAGTTCCTTGGACGTGCCCAGTTGGATAGCTCTTGAACCAGGCTATTAATTAGTGAGAAAATCCAAAATAAAGTAATTTTGATAGTCTCATCCGATGATCCAAATAAAAGAACTTGAGATATTATGGCAAACGTTTGATCCAACTAAATACCAACCTGAGAAGCAAGGTGCCGTCAGCTCCCCGCTCAGGGCCGTAGTTTCCGGCCCCGCACAATTTGCTGATGGCCGATTTCCGGCGCATATCCAGAGCGGCCGTGTCGTCCCTGCTGAAGGAAACTCTGGCGGACGTAAATCTGGACGATATGGTGGCTCGAGCGCTTGGAGGTGTCACTGGGATATCGGCATCTGAAAATTAATTGTGGAGTTTGTAGATGCAGATATTATCTATTGATACACATGTTGAGTAAAATAGCCTCGTTATGATTAAGTTAAATATGCTGTAAAATGATACGGACTGCCCGATATGGTATCTCGCGAATCACCCGAAGAAGAACTTTTAGCACATGGACACTTTTATGTGTTGTCTGTGATTTCTTACTCTCTTGTTCGTTATTACCCATGTTTAGACTACGTCCACAAAAGGAAACTCCGGAAAATTCAGAACAGCTGTTGTAGGTTTATTTTTGGATTGCGCGTCTGAGATAAGATCAAAGAACTCGACTGGTCGCGAATTGATAAGTTATTTTTATAACTGTTGACCGTCTTCACGCATAAAGTTCTATTATCTAACAGACCAGCTTACCTTGCTAGCAAATTAGTTCCCCGTGGTAGTTTTGTTACCAGAGCTCTTAAATTTAATGCTAACTTTAACATGCCTCCTCACAATACCACGGTCTTTGAAAGAGGTTACACCTATAATGCTGTCAAGCATTAAAATGCAGTCAACAGTGGCTATCGATCCAAACAGGTTGCTTCTTTTAAGAAATTAACGAAAAGTCAGCTGCTGGAGTCCATTTAGTTGTGTTCGTGTTCTTCTTTTTTGACTAATTTCTATTATTTTTGTTTCAAATTTAGAACTCTCACAATACTATCTGCATTTGTCTCGTGCAGTCAATGTTGTTATGCTTATGAACTGTATCTTTTTTATGTTATTATTTTGTTTATGTGTTTAAGGATCTTTTTTTTTCTTCTGTTGTGGGGTTGAGTGTAAGATTAGCCATCTGGCTAAACTACGCCTTACTGCAGCTAATAAAGGCATTATTATTATTATGATTTTATTCTCCGTCTGCAGATCTACAACATACCTATGCGACATTTGCGACCTTATAGTGCTAAAAATTAATTTTTTACCCCAGTGCATGATTACTATAAATTTAAATGCTGCTAATGCGGTTCAAATGACCTCTGTCTATCGTACGCTGACTCGCTAAAATCGAATCCGAATTAATTTCACATGTATCTGATTCCATTTATCATGTAGATCTAATCATTTAGCGAAAAATTTGCGAAAGCCTGCGTTCTTTCCGACTGTAAGGTGCTAAAAACCCATTTTATTATCGATGGCTGCTCATAAACGAATCTTTGTCCAATATGGTAAGTTGGGGCGCTGAATATGAGTATCATCGTGAAAAAATTCTAAAGGAGACCGGATTTGGGATAAAAAACTAGTTAGCCGGGCACTACCCGTGAATCCTAGAACTGATTTGACATCTAGTTGGGAAGCTACACACCCAATTGAGCCAGAATCATAGACGAATTTTTGGGGATTATACAGGGTGTTAGGGAAATAATATTCGTAACTTCAAGAGGTGATTCCTTGCATTATTCTAAGCAAAAAAGTTCATTATAACCTATGTACGAAAATCAACCATTTCGGAGCGAAAAAGAATGCTGAACTTATTTGTTTTTAGTAATGAAATAAATTAATTTAGCATCTTAATAATTTAAATTCATATGCTTAATAGCGTAAAATGTATCAATACGTCTATTTATTAGTTAACTGTCTGTAACAAAATCATTTTCTTGCTTATTAAATACAATTTTCCGAAGAAACGCACACAAACAAAACCCCTCACACAACTGGCAACGTCGTATTCCACCTGTACTGCATGTATCATCGCGTGTTGTTGTGATTACTGATACATAACTGTATATGTGATTTACGGATGTTGTTTTTTCGTGCATCGCATCGTTTCAAATAGGCGACTGATAATCGTGGAAATTGGTGGTGTGTATCGCTACGTACCGGTAAGTTCTGTAATTATTGAATGAGAAATATTAGTCACAAAAAGTTGGGTGAAAGTATTCAATAATTCAAGGCATATTTTCATCAAAAATATCATACAAACGTAAAAAACTCGATGAATCAGTTTCGGTCGTCGAGCGCTCGTATCGCGGTTGCGTTACAGCGTTGCCAAATGTTTGAAAAAATTTAATTATTTACGACTCACTTTCCTCGAAAACGATTTATTTTCGGACATAAGTTATAACTAACTTTTTTGCTTAGAATAATGCAAGGAATCACCTCTTAAGGTTACGAATATTATTTCCCTAAAACCCTGTATATCAGTCGTTTTTTGATTATCATAGTTTTTGACAGTCTCTCGTGTGGCATTTCCGAACTGAATTAGCCTCGGATCTGGTCTCAGCGACACAAACATCGCATTATAAGGACGGTAGGGCTCAGCGAAAGACCGACGAAAATGAGTAACACGGTTTTTCATTTTAAAATTTTTAGCGATTCCATTACTTCCTCGGCAGTAGACGCGGGAAGTGAAAATTGTTTAAACAAACCTCACCGCCTACTAACCTCTTGATTCGTTCCAAGGGAGATCAAACAAACGTGCTTATAAATAAATGATAGTTTAAGGGCCGATTTCACCAACATTAATATTATGGACCAATGGGAAAATACTTTATCGAAATGCAGTTTGACAGAAGCTGTCAAAGGTCTCTGAATATTAGTGATTTCTATTGAAATATTGAATAAAATCGTGAAAATTCGACTGTATTATAAACAAGACCACTTTTTGATTCCAACATGATGCTTTTGTACAGAAAAAACAGGATAACTTTCATGTATTTTGATATATGTTATAGGTTTACATTTAACAATCCGTTATCCCCCTCAGCGAACGTTAATACGGCAAATAATAGGTCGATTTTCTAGCTGTTAAATTTGGCAGCAGATTTGGACGTTTGTTAATGCATGGCACTCTCGAATTTACCAACTTCAATATACTGAAAGCTATCATTACATACCTGTTGAATAGTGTGGATTTGTCCGTATTTTGCAAGAAAATAGAATATAAAATACATTCCATCCAATTCCTCATCTTCTTTTACGTCATAATTTATTAATTTATGGGTTAATGAATTTCTTCAAAGCAATAAAAACGTTATGTCCTCTCCATCCTAAAACACAAATAATATGTGTAAGACGTGTCAATCCCTATATCTCCCTGATGCATAATGCAATTACTATGGTCATAGACAACAAATTATGAAAATTGTTTCACAAACAAAGTCCAAAAATCAAAAAAACTAGTAATGTTTATTGTTTGTCTATTTTTCTTTTTTGACTGGCGGGGATATCTATCTGTCACTCGCAGGGTTGCCAAGTCTAACGACGATCACGTCCCTTGGTGGAGGGTGCGAAATGAATCTTTTACATTTGCTGGTTTTGATTTTCTTCGTGAAAATTTACTAGGTACCATGATTATAAGCATCTCTGGTAGATTGTTCGATCCGGAATGGGAAAGATCTCCTATTTATGAAAATATTTTTGGTATCATCTAACCGTTGCAATCAGTGCACAAACACTGTGACATATGATTTATAGCATAACCCGCTGCCCTATCAATACAAATTTAACATACAGGTCGCCTAGCCGTGAGGATGCAGTGGTCGGGATGAATAACACGGCAGCAACTGATGATTTGGGCATGTCTGGTAACAACGTATGAAGTGAAACTCGCTAACTTCACAAATTTGAAGATTTTGTACAATTTATTTGAAAATGATGAAAGATGTGTCTGATTTGGCAGGGTAATGTCGCAGCCAAATGGCAGTAACTCTTTCTGACACAGTCCGGATCGAAAGATGACGATACTCGGGAAATGTATTGATACTTCTAAATATAGGATCGTATCGAACATCCCTACTGTCAAGATGTATAACCCAAGGTACCGACGGAGCTATTTTGCGGCGTCATGGAAATAATTTTAAATTTTCATTTGCATTTTTCCAAGTGTTGTGCAATGATTTTGGGAAAAATGTCACGAATAGTCTTATAAAGCATAGTAGAGTATATTTCAACAGTTGGCGGAACTTACTCGACTGGCACCAGGAGGGTGAAACGGGATATTAATGCACAATCTGGCAACCCTGTCGCACCCTCACAAAATGGCCGCTGACAACACACTGTGTTGTCATGGAATTAAACCTTCAGAGTATATGTTTTGTGACTGGTACCAACAGTTGACAGATCTCACACATGTGTCACTCCTTGAAATGCAATAATCAGCTGTATTCAAATAATGTCTAATATAAATATAACCTAGAATATGTACTCGTGAAAAAAGAAAAATATAGCAAATTTGTAGTTTTTTTTGCAGGTTTCAGATTTGCTGGTAGCTTTAAGGCATATATTTGGGAATTTCTGAATCGCTGTGAATATAGTGTGGATGTCTGTTCAGTTCCTGAACAACGAAAAATATTCAACTTTATGGATGTATGGATATCAAAAAACCTGAATGGTTTTGTGGGAATATCGATCTAAGGTGCCATAATGGTTCTGATGAACGGCAAGTAAATGAATGAATGTTTGGAAACGAGCAATATCTTTTGGTAGAGCCTGTCATCAAGTAGGTGCCTAATGGCTATCTGCAAGAGGTTTATAGGACAAAACACCCAGTATCACATATCAATTGAAGAAAATAATATAAACATGAATAAAAAATCAACAATAGTAATTAAAACATTAATTTTATTAAAAAATCCAACATTTCTTTAAATTTTGACTGAATTATATGTAATTTCTTAATATTCAATAAGCTGGGGATGTTTTAATGACAAGCTGTCATCTCATACTTTGACAGTATTTTGTTTTCAACATTTCGTAGCTATTGGTTGCTAAAATTTGTTGATTGGAACTTGAAGCTCATTCGCTGTATCTGACGGTCTGTTACCCTGTAGGTGGAGAATAACGGACTGTTGTTGGTCAAACTGGCCCTAAAGAAGCTAAAAAAAAAACACGCATAAAAAATCTTTGTAATTAAAAATTATTTTCTAATTTTTTGTCCGGTTAGCTGCAAAAGCGTGTTTTTTAAAACTATCATTTATTTTTCATTTCTTAGTTCGATTCATCAATTAGTTTTTTGTGGACATATCACGAAATTGCATTGTTATCGGTCCTTGATGCGTTAGCGAAGTTTCGAATTAATCAAACTTCTGGAAATTTGTGAAAATTATACTAAAAGCTTCCTGTACATAAATACATACATACAGGCCAAGTTAATAAAAGCGTGTTAAAAGAAAATCGAATATTTCTTCTGAGAACACGAGATTTTCACCCCGTCCACACAATAATAATTATAATAATATCATATTTATACATACATACATACGTGAAAATCATTATGGCGAAGCTTAACTATATGAAGTGATCCTACTACTCTTGAGTGTGTATACCTTGGAGCAAGCCGCACCCCATGTCAAGGTCAATGCCAACGGCGTGTTGTCCTCTCACCCGCGTTTTCCTCTCGAGGAAAATTAATATCGCAGGCTCAACTTGGAAACTTTCGGGGTGAGCCGGTTATGGTGCCTTAGAGTCGCGTTCGTTGCGGTCCCGCGGTCGGACCGCTGTCGATTTGTGACGAACGGAAACAATGGAGAAACTTTTTCGATCACCAAACGTTAAGATTGAATACATCTGATACAGGGCAACGGCTAACAACGAATTCAGATTAATAATAATAATATTTATTCGTTCAATGTACAGAAAAAACGAAGTGTTACCGGGAAGATAAATAAAATATTGTCACAAGCGTCATGTACTGAAAAAGGTGACGTATTCTTCCTTAAAGAGGAATTTCAAATATACTGAGTGACATATAAATCCGAACACCCAGTTTAAATGGTTTTATTTTAATAAAAGTTGGTGAATGTATTTATCTTACTGTAAATAACAAGTGATAAAATTTTCAGCCTTATCAGTTGGACATTCCGGTTTTTATACTGCTTTTTTTTATTCACTCACGCTCTAAAAATGAATATTTCAGCCGCAGTAAAGAATCAACATTGGCGGATTTTGGTTCTTGACATCCTTTACGATCGGTTACGATGCCTAGAGTACGGAGACCTGTACGATTTCGTCAACTTAGTGAGTTTGATAGGGGCCGTATAGTGGGACTTCGGGAAGCTGGACTTTCTTTTCGGGCAATTGCAGTTAGAGTGCAAAGAAGTGTAGACACTGTGGTTAGGTGTTGTCAGGCATGGCTTCGAGAAGGCCGTACGCAAAGAGCAAGCGGCACTGGACGCCGCCGTAGAACAACAGACCGTGAAGATCGCCGCCTAAGATTATTGGCCTTAAAGGACCGTTCCTCCACTACCAGGTCCATTGCAAATGAATGGTTTGCAGAACACGGAAGACCTATTGGCATGCGAAATGTTTAGCGACGAATGAGAAGTTTTGGCTTGTTTTCATACCGGCCACACTGGGTCCTCCCTTTAACTCGAGAACACCGACTTAATCGCCTTGAGTGGTGCAGACAACGGTCACTCTGGGATCAGGAATGCAACAGTATTGTCTTTAGTGACGAGTCTCGATTTTGTTTAGGCATGCACGATGGTCGTGCCAGGGTTAGAAGGCGACGTGGTGAAAGGAGGAATCCACAGTTTTTTGTTGAAAGACATGTTCATCACACTGTTGGAGTTATGGTTTGGGGTGCTATAGCTTATGGTTCCAGGCCACCTTTAATTTTCATCAGAGGTAACATGAACGCGCAGCGTTATATCCACGAAGTTCTAGAACCCCATCTTTTACCCTATCTTGACTCCCTGGTAGATCCAACTTTCCAACAAGATAATGCCCGACCACATGTTGCAAGAGTCACAATAGACTTCTTTCAACATAATGATGTCACATTGTTACCATGGCCACCAAGATCTCCCGACTTATCCCCAATTGAGCACGTGTGGGATATGATGGGTAGGAGATTGCTCAATTTGCAACGTCCTCCTCAGACTCTAGAAGCACTTCGAGAGGAGTTGGTGGTTGCCTGGAATGAGATACCACAAGAGGACATTGACCACCTGATCATAAGCATGCCTAGGCGCGTTGGAGAATGCGTAGCACATCAGGGTGCATCCACACATTATTAAAGGTCAAAGGGCTTTAAAGCAGTGCAATCATTTTGAAATTTTTATCATTTACATATTATGCTTCATTAAGTACTTATACAAAATTTTATTAAAATAAAACCATTTAAACTGGGTGTTCGGATTTATATGTCACTTAGTATATATGTGGTATCATTGGCCCGACAAATATGGGAGATTATCGACATGTGTTAAAAGTATGCACTAAAACTATGCGATTTTGGAGAAAAACAATGCAATGTAAAGACATAGGCTTGGCTCTTTCTAATGTATTCGTATTCGGCGACGATTTTTTGACTGATATTCGAATTCAGCACTCCAAGTTACCAGACTATACCAATCTAGTGATGGGTAGTTTGCGAACAAGCTCATACGAACGATTATTATGAATGAGCTAAGTGAACTAGTTCAAGATTCCCCTAAAAACACGTTCACTCCTTCACCACCAAAGACTGGTATCACAGGATTCGAATGGGACACCATCTTAGGCAACCAAGTAAGCAGAAGGTTGTATAACTGGTTGCCTGGACACGATCGTGGTTTGGTTCGAAGATTTCGACCAGGACAATATGAAATTATTAAAGTAAGTTACAAAGGCAGAAAGAAAGAAATATTATCTAACTTCTACATGACATATCACACATTGAGGATAATGAAGCAATTAAATCAGTAGTAAAATAAAAATTTAATTGAACTACAAATTTCCATTTAAAAAAATTTTTGTTTTCAACTTTAGTGGCTTCTGATCTAACTCTTTGTTTTCGTCTGTTATACTAAAAATGAGGACCATTCTGCCGAACCTCTAATCAAAGATATGAATCATTAAAGCTTTCTTAAACTGATGAAACCAATAAACGAAGGTGTATCCCATATTATTTTAGCCACGTCACAGTAAACTTAATGTGCTATAATGCTAACAGGATTGCGAGTTTTGTGATATCATCAGTTGTGGATTTTAGAAATTAAGAAGTTCTATACCCTTACATCTTTAACTTTTTTTACCCCTTCCCGTTTGTTATACAGGATGGCGCATTGAAAACGAAACAGACGCATTTACTGGCAGCTCAGTTTTTTTTTTGAAAAACGCTCAGAGTCGTCGATTTTGTTTTCGAGGGGGACACAAGTTTGGTAAAAAATCATGTTAGCACGTGCAGCCCCCTAAGCGGGGGTGACACCACCCCCAAAATCTTAAATGGCAAGGGTGGTCGAGTGATACCTTATTTTAAAGTTCTTTCAATTCCCTTTATAATTATATAAAATTAATGTACTTCAGTTCAGTAGTTTTGAAGATTTATTGATTTAAAGCTTAAATAAAACTAATACATCATCATTAGTGGAGATCAATACATATGGCAGCAAAGTAATTTAAAAATGAAGAATGAACTGACCCGTTAGGCAAGTAAATGTTGAAAATGGCCACCATGACTCTACATGCAACAATAAAGATTTTGCTCAAAACGTTGCCGCACATATTTGAGGAGTAATTTGAAGGCACTCATTCACAATTCTTTGTCGCAGGTCTTCTAATCATGTTGGCTGAGTAGCATAGATTTTGCTTTTCAAATGACCCCACATAAAGAAATCCAAAGGTGATAAATCTGGCGATCTTGGGGGCCATTCAATGGCACCTCTTCTACCAATCCATCGATCGGGAAACGTTTGATCTAAATATTGTCGAACACGTAATGCGTAATGTGGTGGGGAACCATCCTGTTGGAACATCAACCTATCCGCAATGCACCGCCGATCATTCTGATTTTCCTGAAAGACCTTTAAAATAAGATATCACTCGACCACCCTTTCCATTTAAGATTTTAGGGTTGGTGTCACCCCCACTTAGGGGGCTGCACGTGTTAACGTGATTTTTTGCAAAAGAGTAAAAAAATAAAAACCGTTCTATTCTAACACTAATTTTTCATGTAAATTCACACCCTTAAATATTCGCAAATCATTAAGAAACACCCTGTATATTATTTTTTGTCATTATATATTAATCATATTCATAGTCTCTTTTCTCTCTACTTGACGCGCCTTTTTTTGTTTTTTTTTTTTTATTTTATGGCACGCAGACTGTGGATTATTGTTCTATGTATTGTTAACTAAATGGCATCTACACTGTTGGGCAATAAATGCTTTATTATTATTATTTGTTGTTGTCTATCTCCTCTTACCCTTAACTGATCAACATTAACTGAATCCATATCACTACCCGTGGTCAAAGCGATTAACCCTAAGACCTTGCGTATACTGTGTGCTGTATCAAGCAGTGCAATTTCTTTGTATTTCGGCGATTCGGGATTTGCTTCAAGTTGTTCTGAGCGCCTTTTTTAAGTGTTCCAAGGGCTCTTATAATAGAATTGGTGCTGTTGTAGTCTTCACGTTCCACATCCTATCATTATAATAATAATAATAATAATATTTATTTACTCTAAAATACAGAGAACATGAAACGAGTAAATAAATATAATATATCCATAGGAGGACAACGCCTGTGCATGGATCATATGTATGTTGAATTGCAAAATATAATAAAAGAGAAGAGAAATTATTGGTAAGAATGGTAGAGCATTTATTGTGTAATATTTGAGATTATTTTATTAATTTGATTTCTCCCAATCGTGTTAATAAATTTTTTAAATTTTTTTTTGAAGCCTAATGTATTGCGTAATTGTTTTAAATTATTTGGTAAATGTTCGTACAATTTTGGAGCTATATACAGGTGACATCGTTTCATTAGGGATTTGTTTGGTTTAGGAACATTTTTTGCGCGTAATTTATATCTGGTTTTATGATTATGTTTAATTATGTCGTGTTCACTAATAGTTTTGTGATAATGAGTGATGGTATGTAAGAAGTAAAGTTGTTTAGTATCATATACTTGTGCATCATTATATAAGTCATTAGTTGGGTAAAATTTTGATTTGCCTTACATTGATTTTAAAATTCTTCTTTGAAGTACATCTAAATCGTTAAAGTATGTCGTGCATGCAGCACAACACACTACTATACCATATGTTATGTGTGGCTCGACTAAAGCTTGATATATTATTCGTAGATAATATTCAGTTAATATACCGGTTAGAAATTTTATTTTATATGCTATGAATCTAATTTTCTTTAGTATGTGAGAAATATGTACATCCCATCTCAAGTGGGGATCTAGATAAATTCCTAAATATTTTGTATCATTAACTCTATTGATTTTTATATTTTTATCATTTACCTTAAACCGAAGGTGGTTATATTTTGGTAGATGATTAGATAGTAATGAAAATGGTAAAAAATGAGTTTTAGTAAAGTTAATTGTTAATTTTCGGTTATTAAACCACTGAATAATTTTGCAAAAGTCATTTTGGATAATATCTTTTAAGTCGTTCCAATCCTTACCTTTATAGAGTATAGCAGTATCGTCTGCAAAACTGAATATTTTACCAATACTGTTAATTTTGAATATATCGTTTAAATAAATATTGAATAACAGAGGACCCAAAATTGTACCTTGTGGAACACCACATTTAACAAACATTTCTTTACTATACGAGCTTAATAATTTTACTGATTGCGGTCTATTTGATAA
This sequence comes from Acanthoscelides obtectus, assembly GCA_963669975.1. Lineage (NCBI taxonomy): Eukaryota > Metazoa > Arthropoda > Insecta > Coleoptera > Chrysomelidae > Acanthoscelides > Acanthoscelides obtectus. The sequence goes on along the minus strand of CAVLJG010000004.1, from coordinate 9,021,727 downwards.
ATAATTTTCCATTAAAGTATACATCTTTCCACGAAAACCTATTCTTTCTAAGATTTCCAAAAGTATATTGTGGTCAACTGTGTCAAACGCTTTTTGTAAGTCCACAAATACGCATATCGGTGGTACTTTTCCATCTATATTTTGGGTTATTTCATCTACTATACTTAATATCCCATCTGTTGTAGATTTGCCCGCTATAAAACCATATTGATTTGAATTTAGAATTTTGAATTTATTAAGAAAATTAATCATTTTATTAAGGAGTAATTTCTCAAAAACTTTAGCTAAACTTGATATAAGTGAAATAGGTCGATAGTTAGTGACGTCCGTATTATCATTAGATTTATAGATAGGTATGATGATTGCTGTCTTGAAAGCTGATGGAAATACTCCAGATTGGAAGGATTTGTTAATGATATAAGCAAGTGGTTCTGTTATTTGTTTGGCCAGTATCTTTATATGTTCAGCTCTAATTTCGTCAACTCCAGGGCTTTTTTTATTTTTTAGAGTCATAATGGCATTGAAAACATCCTGACAGTCTACTTCAGTTAATACAAATGAATTATTCAGTCTTGTTTCATGCAGATGAATATCAGCATTTTGTTTGATATTATTTGCTAAGTTTCCTCCTATATTCGTGAAAAATTCTATGAACTCATCACATATTTGCTGAATATTGTCTGTTTTCTGTCCTGTTTTTGTTTTTATTTCATTAATATTGTTTTTTGAATAGGATGACTTATTGAATATATCATTGACAGTGGACCATAGGTGTCTAGAGTCATGTGAATTATTATTCAATTGTTTTATATAGTAATTTTTTTTTTGCTTTTCTCAAAAGTTCTATAAATTTGTTTTTATACTGATTATAATGATCTATATTTTCTTTCGTGGGTAAATATTTCATGATTTTATACAGTCTTTCTTTTTCGTTTGCAGATTTTATTAGTCCTTTGGTCATCCAATCATTTCTGTTTTTTTCCTTGTGATTTATTTTAACCTTATTAGTACTAACTTCAATTACTTTTTGAATTTTGTGTATTAATAAATTTGTAGCTTCGTCTAAAGAATTTGTTAAAAAAATTTCGTCCCACGATTCCGTTTGTGCGTTAAATATTAATTTTGAGTTGTCAGTGAAATATTTGTATTCAAGGTTTCTTTCATTTTTTGCCCTTGGGCAGTTCTGGTTTTTATTTTGTGAAGATATCAATAATACAGTGGAATAATGATCTGTAATATCGGTTTCATAGATAATAGGCATGTAAGAAAAAATATTGGAAATATCCTTTATAAAGCAGTGATCAATGCAGGTTTTACCGGTGGGTCGTGTTACTTTATTTATGTATGATAATAATTATCATCATTATTATTATTTGACACATAAATGTATCAAATAAAGACGCCTATCATTATATTTATTATGGCGGAAACTAAATGATATTTAAATACAGCATTGCATCTTGCATACTCACCAAGACAGCTCCCTGCACCAAGCTGCGCCTGCAGGATGCTCACTCCTGGCACTATGATGGCAGGCAGTGTCCTCGACCTGAGCAAGGGCGGCGGTTTCTTCCCCGTCCTTCCCGCGCCCTCGATGCCCACGCAGGACGCCCTTTGGTCCACCATCTTGGCCGCTGCCAGTTGGGCGCTGAAAGGAGAACGATTTGCTAATTAATCATGCCTCAGCGGAAATCACTAGCCGCCTTGCCGGCGTTCCTCCTTCAGCCTGGGAGGTAATGACATTAACTGATTGTAGTTTCAGGCAACAGGAAGAATTATCGATGGTGTATACGGGGTAATCCGTGGTCTCTTATTTGTCTTACCTGGCTATTGGAAAGAAAGTATCTTAACGGGGCTCCTACAATCACGAGCACCATCTGCTGAGGTAACGGGGGGGGTGAAAAGGAAACGAGGTTGGGTTGGGCCTAGACGGTCGTCAGCGCTACTTTAAAAGAGGAAAGGATGACAGCGGGTGCATACCAAGGTAAATTTTTATAATAACAGTCGGATTTCGATTAGCGATCTACGTATAGAAGTAAATCGTTTCTTATTTTGGTACTCAGCAAGTGATCATTTAGTATTTTTCTCCCCTTGTTAATGTTCGTCGATATTGTGTTGTTGAATTGTTGTATAATGGACAATAAAGGGTCATATGCGACCATTTTAATTACGAATGCAGTGAGTTTAATTCATGATGAGGTCAACAACAACAATGTGGAGCAAAATACATTGGGGTAAGCGAATAAACTATTGCAAGAAGACGTCATATAACGGAAAATGTGCTGCAGCTGTAGTGAGCCACAATACCCAGAGGCCAGTATACAGGGTGTCCCAGAAGTCGACGTCAAGCCGAAACCGGGTGATAGGCAAAGTCATAACAGCTATCAGAAAAATATTTAAAAAAATTTTATGTATGTGTTTTGAAAATTATAGGTGTTTGAAAAAGATATAGAAATTTCACACCCTGCGGCAGGCTGTCAACTCCTGTTACTACAAATATTAACTTTTTTTGGATTTTATTTTTACAATGTAATGATGAATAATGCATCTTCAAACTGGTATCTCCACCTTACTGCCAACTTTTCTCGTTCAGGAAAAATTGCCACTTATTTCCCAACCAAGTATTCCAAAGTAAAACTTTGCTCAACTTTAACTGGCTGTACTGGAAAAAATGTACTACGAGAGTTTGGCAAGTAACCTTAAAAGTTGGCGCATTTAATAACGATTCCAAAATGGTATAACACTTAGAAGATTACTCGTTAACTTATGCACAATTTTTATTTGAAAAAAAAATGATGAAAATTTTTCAAAATTTCCTAATTAAACTGTTTTCCTTCAGCCGCAATACACGCTCGACATCTTCTTAAAAAAGATCGGGTTATTAAACGAGCGAATCCACGGTTATTAACAAACTCAGCTGCTTCCAATAGTCTTTGCGGTAGCTCAGCTACATTTTGAATCGGCTTGAAATACACTTTTTCTTTTACAGTTCCCCAGTAAAAAAATCTTAAGGATTCAAATCAGGTGATCGGGCTGGCCACGGTATTGTACCAGACCGCCTCATCCATCTGCCTGGAAAATTTTGATCGAGATACTCTCTCACTGAGAGTGCATAGTGCGCTCTGCAGCCATCGTGCTGAAACCACATGTCCCTATCAGTGGCACGTCCACCAATAAATTTTGTACATGATTTTTCAAAAAATCCAAATAAACTTCAGCAGTCAAAGTCTCTGGAAACTCGAACGGACCGATTATTTTACCATTTAAAATTCCTGTCCAATGGTTTATCTTGAAGCGATATTGAGATTTATCTTCTCTCATGTGTAAGTTATGCAGGTTCATGTACCCATTTTTATTAAATGTGGTCTCATCTGACCATAAAATTTTTTCAAAGAACTATGGATCTTTCCTGTGTCTTTCTAACATTGTGCGACAAAAAACAAGTCGGGGCTCATAATCCCGGGGCAGGAGAGTTTGAACACGCTGTATGCGGTATGGATGAAGCACATCTCTTACTTGCTATTGCACACTTTGATACCGATCAGTACTCCTTCGTTTACTGCGCATCTTTACATGTTCGAGCTTGTTGATTTCGTACTGTTACTAATTTTGGATTCGTGAACTGGACTGTTGATCGCTTGTGATTTGGATTTGGACTGTTTAATTGCTCTTCAAAACAGCATTTGCTTTCCTTCGACTATCTTTGATAGTGTGATTGTGCAGTGCCGCTATGTCCGTGTACACCGTACAAGAATATGCTAACATGCACCTCATTTATGGGGAATGCAGATGCAACGCTAGTGCTGCAGCGAGGCTTTACTGTGAGAGGTACCCGAATACAGCTCGTCATCCAGATCATCGAGTGTTCAGAAATGTGCACCGCAGAGGGCCAACTACCAAACCAATCACACGGTGAGGGAAGATCTTTCCTTCCTTACGAAGACGTGATGCTAGGAGCTGTCAAAGAAGACCCGAGTACTTCAGTGCGTGCAATAGAACTAAAAACAGGTGTGCCCAAAAGTACAGCCCATAGAATCTTGCAAAAAAACGTGCTCCATCCATACCACGTACAGCGTGTTCAAGCTCTTCTGCCCCGGGATTATGAGCTCCGAGTTGCTTTTTGTCGCACAATGTTAGAAAGACACAGGGAAGATCCAGGGTTCTTTGAAAAAAATTTATGGTCAGATGAGACCACATTTAAGAAAGATGGGTACATGAACCTGCATAACTTAAACGAGTGGCACGTAGCAAACCCACATTTGATGAGAGAAGATAAATCTCAATATCGCTTCAAGATAAATCATTGGACAGGAATTTTCAATGGTAAAATAATCGGTCCGTTCGAGTTTCCAGAGACTTTGACTGCTGAAGTTTATTTGGATTTTTTGAAAAATCATGTACAAAATTTATTGGTGGACGTGCCACTGAGTATATACAGGGACATGTGGTTTCAGCATGATGGCTGCCCAGCGCACTATGCACTCTCAGTGAGAGAGTATCTCGATCAAAACTTTCCAGGCAGATGGATAAGGTGGTCTGGTACAATACCGTGGCCAGCCCGGTCACCAGATTTGAATCCGTTAGATTTTTTTACTGGGGAACTGTAAAGGAAAAAGTGTATTTCAAGCCGATTCAAAATGTAGCTGAGCTACGGCAGAGACTATTGGAAGCAGCTGAGTTTGTTAATAACCGTGGATTCGCTCGTTTAATAACCCGATCTTTTTTAAGAAGATGTCGAGCGTGTATTGCGGCTGAAGGAAAACAGTTTGAGCATTTGCTGTAAAGGTAAATCATCATCAGCAGCATTTTGATTTTCATCAGTTTTTCTTCAAATAAAAATTGTGCATAAGCTAACGAGTAATCTTCTAAGTGTTATACCATTTTGGAATCCTTATTAAATGCGACAACTTTTAAGGTTACTTGCCAAACTCTCGTAGTACATTTTTTCCTGTACAGCCAGTTAAAGTTGAGCAAAGTTTTACTTTGGAATACTTGGTTGGGAAATAAGTGGCAATTTTTCCTGAACGAGAAAAGTTGGCAGTAAGGTTGAGACACCAGTTTGAAGATGCATTATTCATCATTACGTTGTAAAAATAAAATCCAAAAAAAGTTAATATTTGTAGTAACAGGAGTTGACAGACTGCCGTAGGGTGTGAAATTTCTATATTTTTTTCAAAGACCTATAATTTTCAAAACACATACATAAAATTTTTTTAAATGTTTTTCTGATAGCTGTTATGGATTTGCCTATCACCCGGTTTCGGCTTGATGTCGACTTATGGGACACCCTGTATGTGGTCTAAATACATTTGCGTTCTAAGCTTAGTCCAACCTCGCTAAGATGGAACAAAGACTCAAACGCAAGAAGCTGATATAAAAATAACTAACAATTCGGATAGCAATTCCAAAGAAAATGAATAGTGTTATGGCGAATTCAATCAAAAACCTGACATTAACTACATTGATTTGGAGGTTGCTAAGCGAACATTTTTAGGGAAACTTGAAGAAAGTGACGACGAGATTTTGCAGATCGAACAAGTCACCAAATCACAGGACTGTTCTTTGTCGCGCCTTCATCGGAGGATAAGGTTGATTTGGTGAAGTTTGTAGAAGGCAGACAACAAGCTGTAAAGTTCTAGCAAACTCCATCATATACCCAACAGAGTTTTCTAGTAACGCAATAAAAAAGGCAATACGTTGGACACCGCAGTTCAGTCTTGTTGTTTGTTTATTGATCGCACACATCCATTTCTGGCAGCATCGCCCCCATCTACCTGTTATAGTAGACAAGAAATGTACTTAATCCAGGTATAAGCCTACCTGTTTATTGCTTCTCAAAAACTACCTAACTGTTTCCTCTTATTTTGACGGCATAAGATATTTTTATGACTCTCATTCAATTGTTACCATGTACCACATGACCCTTGTGAACATAATTGTGTTTACTGACATGAATAAACGAATTGTAATTTGAATTCTTGAATTTATTTTAGGAAAGATATTTGAATACATTTTTTCTTAGTCGGAACGCACCGTCGCGTCGCTTGGACTGGCAGGACGAAACAGTAGACGAATTACGCCCGTTATATTTTGATTCGTTTTTTAACTCCTTAGCAATTTCTTCATACATTTTTTTTAAATTTTTAATTTTTAAAGACCCAACCAAGTCTCTATATTTTTTATATAGGTCCAAAAAAATGAGAGTCTTGGTGTAATTCCATTTAAAGGATTCCACTTCATCCTGGTCTTGAGAACATGAAGGAAATAGCAGAAACTCTGAGAGATCTAACAAAATAGTAATTTTTTAATTATTTATTTGTTGATGGCTTAAAAAAAACTTACCTCCTTTATCAGCCATTTTAAAAAAATGGTCGACACACTTGCTGGACTTGATAAAAAAATACTTAAGTTCAAATAATAAAAATCAAAACAAAAACCCTAACCTTTTGTGCAGAAAGAATTTGGTAGGTTTTGCTGTTCGCGGACATTAAAAATTCCGAATTAAATACATCACGCGCTTGTGCATTTCTAACATATCGGAGGTACTTTGTGTTCGGAATATGCTCTAGATTAGCTCCGCGAAAAAAGCTATTGTTATTATTATATATACGTGTACTCAATGCAAAACTTAGTCATATCAGTATTTACCGGTTAGCCATAATTTCCATAACTACAGATTTTCTCGCAAAAGTAACTTCTTTTCTCTTTAATCATTAACACAACCGACTCCATAATTTGCAATTAATTAATCCATGGTAGAGATGACAGCAGTGACAGACCGGAATCAGAACCAGCCTACCAAAACATTTAGGTACTTAATTATGACGTTCTTGTTAGGAAAACAATTTGTTTGATTATAAATTGGTTGACCTTGTAATGGGTGATTTTTTTGCATGTATCTTTTTGGCAACACTGTTTTTGACTGATGACGCGTGAATCGTGTCTTTTGTCATTGTCAAACTTGTTCAGTTTGGTCTATAATTTAACCATGAATCGACTTATGAACGAACAACGCTTGCAAATTATTGAATTTTACTATCAAAATTCATGCTCGGTGCATCGAGCACTGCTTCCAATTTATGGGCAATTTGGTCGGCCTACTGAGGGAGCTATTCGGAAGCTTGTGACTAAATTTCGAACCCAGTTTACATTATTGGACATTAAACCACCAACACGCAGTCGTAGAGTGAGGACTGAAGAAAATATTGCGGCTGTATCCGCCAGTGTTAGTGATGACCGTGAAATGTCGATTCGCCGCCGTTCGCAGCAATTGGGCCTGTGTTACTCCACTACGTGGAAAATTTTGCGACAGGATTTCGGTGTAAAACCTTATAAGATACAGCTGGTGCAAGAATTGAAGCCACATGACCTCCCACAACGTTTCCAATTTGGTGAATCGGCGCTGGCAAAGTTGGAGGATGATCCACATTTTTATCGAAAAATTGTGTTCAGCGACGAAGCTCATTTCTGGTTGAATGGGAACGTTAACAAGCAAAATTGCCGCATCTGGAGTGAAGACCAGCCAGAAGCATTGCAAGAGCTACCAATGCATCCCGAAAAAATCACTGTTTGGTGTGGATTATGGGCCGGTGGCATCATCGGGCCGTACTTCTTCAAAGACGACAATGGCCGGAACGTAACTGTGAATGGCGAGCGCTACCGTGCGATGACAACAAACTTTTTTTTGCTCAAATTGGAAGAGCTGGACTTGGCTGACATGTGGTTTCAACAAGACGGTGCCACATGCCACACCGCACACGAAACAATGGCCCTATTGAGAGGCGAGTTCGGTGAACAGTTTGGGGCCCGTCAATTGGCCATCTAGATCGTGTGATTTAACGCCGTTGGACTATTTCTTGTGGGGTCATGTTAAGGGATAAAGGATAAACCAGCAACGATTGATGCACTGGAAGCCAATATTGAAGCATTTATTCGTGAGATACCGGCCGATATGTTGGAGAGAGTGTGCCAAAATTTGACCTTGCGCATGGGCCATCTAAAGCGCAGCCGCAGCCAGCATTTACATGAAATAATCTTTAAACATTAAATTATATCGACCGTTCTATCGACTCAAATAAGGATTTAATGGTTTTTTCAAATTTTTTGAGTTTTTTTTTTTTGGAAAATCAAATCCTATACCTCTTAAAAAATCACCCGTTATTAGAACCACCATCAAAATAATTTCATTTGGTTACTATAGTCAACGCCAAACAAAGTGGCGTGCACATCATCAAGGTGGGTGTGTTGAAAAATTTACATTGTTGCCAATCTTTTTGTAAAATAATAAAATTTATTATTTACATATCTAGGTTTATAAGCAATATTAACCTCAAATGAGAACAAAAATAATGGTATAATAAAATTATAGATCTGTACTTGCATAATCATTAAGTATGACAATTATTGATCAGATGACACTATGAAACTACCATATTTAATTGATAGCTTAAAGGTACTGAATAAAAATCCAAATGGGGTCCTCCAAATTTTATGCATGGTATTTATTTTACAGAATTCATACAGAAAAATGCATTCTAAAATTAGGTAAGCTACTGGTGTAAGCTTTTTCTGTACAATAAAGTTAGTCGGAGTTTCTTTCTTCAGCGCTGTCTGAATCTGAATCTTCATCACTCTCAAAGTTGATTATTAAAGGTTCGATGTCTGGTCGATCAAAAATTCGTTCTCTTTCATACCATTTAAAAATTTCTTGCTCAGTATGTCGAACACTATTTTTCCACATGTCTGGGGTAACCGTTTGTAGAGCCTCGTTCCACATATCCAAACAGTCTTTTTCACTGTTACCATCTCTACCAATATGTCTGTTATAGTAACCTTTTGCTATGCCCCAAATTAACTCAATAGGGTTAAATATACAATGGTAAGGAGGCAGACGAAGAACTTTGTGCCCATGTTGTTCCGCCAATTCATCAATCACGTATATTTTAGGTGGTTTGTTTCTAAAAAAGCAGTTATTTTAAGAATAGGAATAAACAAAAGAAATATAAACTGTCGACCAAAATATATATAATTAAGAAGCATTATGTACCGAGCAACAATACTCAATAGCTCTGTTTTAAACATTGTGTTTAAAAATGGTATGTTTTGATTTGTCAACCAGTCTTGGATATTTTTTTTTGTCCATGCATTGTTGGGCACTTTGTTCAATATCATGCTGTGATAAGGGGCGTTATCCAGTATAATCATAGATGGACTCTCCAATTTTTCTAATAACTGATGTTGAAACCATTTCAAAAAATTGTCCTGGTTCATCTCTCCATGGTAATCGCTCAATTTTGTTTTCGAAGAAAATATCGCTTCACTACCCTCAATAAACCCATTTTCATTTCCAGCATGTAATATAATGTATCTAAAATATATTAGTTTTAAATTTTATAGTGCAAATTGTGTAAAAGTACATACCTTTTACCATCTGTTTTAATAGCTTTCACGCTTTTTTGGTTTCCATTTTGCCAAGAGCGACCTATGGTCCCATTTTGAAATATCCAAGTTTCATCGAGGAAGACAAACTGGTATAAGGCCTCAACCTTGGCTTGATTGTATTGCCTTAGAAATTCCACCCTTTTCAAAGCTATACTTGGTAGTTCCATGAGCCCTCGTCGCGGATTGTCCTTAAGCCACTTAAATCCAAGATCTCTAAGCAACCGCCTTAAAGACGTGGCACTACCATCAAATAATGCCCTATCTCTTAATCGAGACCATAAAGTTTGTATCGTAACTTGTTCTTCTGAAACCATGTGTAATATGACATTATAATTTAGTTAACAAATTAATGCAAATTTCTGATAAGTTATTATAATAAGATCTTACTTTTGTGATACATATTATAGATCACTTCTCGAATGGCACTTGTATCCAATGTCGCTGTGTTGGTTACACGTTTAATATAACTCCGCTTTTTCTTGGGCGATTCTAAATTTGCATCACTTTTCACACCCTCGGAAATACGACTAACTGTCCTTAAACTAATTTTTAAAGCAGCAGCAACACGCTACAAAAAATGAAATAAAATTTCACTATTATTAATATGCATTACATATAATTATTAGTAACCTACCTCTTGAACAGCATTTAAAGGCAACAAAGGCCCGTTGTTGTCCCTTTCTTGCTCAAAGTAGTGCATTAACGAGGCCACGAGTTCCTTACACCGACTACTTAACTGTTTGGGCATCTTTATATACCAAAATTGCCTTTATCTACTCGTAAAATGAATAATTTTGTTTTGAAACAAACAGTTGTTGATTTACAGTATGCGGGGCCAAAGGATTTATAAAGATTTGAAATGCCACAAATTGATTCAGTGTCAAAATTAATACAAATGTCAGTTCCCAGTTTAAATAAGTTTCAAGGTGACAATGTGTCAACGCTGCGAAATCGGTTTAGTGCGTTTACATGTCGATAAGTGATTGGAGCGTTTGCAAAACATTTTATTTCGCATAATGCGTCTAAATTTATCAGAAAGCAACTTATGTGATATTTTAATAACAATGTTTATATGACTATTAACCATAATAAGAGAGTAATGACCATTTTACAATTTATATATCACATTAATATGAAACTGCAATAGAGCAATTGTTTGTGATAGAAACCTAGGCATTAGGTCGGGGAATTTTTATCGTGATGACGTGCACGCCACTTTGTTTGGCGTTGACTATACATCTGTCGTGAAACCCAATAGCACTTGTCAACGTTCAATGTCACTGGGTCAACTATGTCAGTTCGGAAAAAGACTATGTCAAATCATTCTGCGAACAGAAAACCAGAACTACTTTACAAACGTTCGTCGTCGTCGGAGGAAGATTTCGACGGAGTCAGCCAAATTTCTGCAAAATCATCACAGTACTCCGGGATTTCGGGGACTCGCGAAAAAAGAAAAAACTGCGCACAAGGTCGACAACAAGAAAAATCTTCAGAACACGGAGAATGTTTAGCTGAATACGAAAAGCAGATTATGCAAAAAATCATGACGGTGAAAGCGGAAGTAGAAAATATCGAGAAGGAAATCACATCGTTGGAGGTTGGGGAGTTGAAAACAGAGTTCCGGAAATTGGAAGAAATGCTGATGCAGAAAACGCTAGTGTTGGACGATATCGACGTGAAGTCTATAGAGACGTTGAGGGAAATGAGGAAGAAAGCTATATTGTACGTACAGTCTTGCTTTCGTTTGATGGATACCAGGCTGAAATCAGTGGATAAATAAAATTGAGATTAGAAATCGTTTCTATGCCCAGTTATACAGGGTGTTCGGAAGGTTTATATATACTAAGTGACATATAAATCCGAACACCCAGTTTAAATGGTTTTATTTTAATAAAATTTTGTATAAGTACTTAATGAAGCATAATAAGTAAATGATAAACATTAATTAAATTAAAAATTAAATTAAATTAATAATGTGTGGATGCACCCTGATGTGCTACGCATTCTCCAACGCGCCTAGGCATGCTTCTGATCAGGTGGTCAATGTCCTCCTGTGGTATCTCATTCCAGACAACCACCAACTCCTCTCGAAGTGCTTCTAGAGTCTGAGGAGGACGTTGCAAATTGAGCAATCTCCTATCCATCATATCCCACACGTGCTCAATTGGGGATAAGTCGGGAGATCTTGGTGGCCATGGTAACAATGTGACATCATTATGTTGAAAGAAGTCTATTGTGACTCTTGCAATATGTGGTCGGGCATTATCTTGTTGGAAAGTTGGATCTACCAGGGTGTTAAGATAGGGTAAAAGATGGGGTTCTAGAACTTCGTGGATATAACGCTGCGCGTTCATGTTACCTCTGATGAAGATTAAAGGTGACCTGGAACCATAAGCTATAGCACCCCAAACCATAACTCCAACAGTGTGATGAACATGTCTTTTAACAAAAAACTGTGGATTCCTCCTTTCACCACGTCGCCTTCTAACCCTGGCACGACCATCGTGCATGCCTAAACAAAATCAAGACTCGTCACTAAAGACAATACTGTTCCATTCCTGATCCCAGAGTGACCGTTGTCTGCACCACTCAAGGCGATTACATCGGTGTTCTCGAGATAAAGGGAGGACCCAGTGTGGCCGGTATGAAAACAAGCCAAAACTTCACATTCGTCGGTAAACACTTCGCATGCCAATAGGTCTTCCGTGTTCTGCAAACCATTCATTTGCAATGGACCTGGTAGTGGAGAAACGGTCCCTTAAGGCCAATAATCTTAGGCGGCGATCTTCACGGTCTGTTGTTCTACGGCGGCGTCCAGTGCCCCTTGCTCTTTGCGTACGGCCTTCTCGAAGCCATGCCTGACAACACCTAACCACAGTGTCTACACTTCTTTGCACTCTAACTGCAATTGCCCGAAAAGAAAGTCCAGCTTCCCGAAGTCCCACTATACGGCCCCTATCAAACTCACTAAGTTGACGAAATCGTACAGGTCTCCGTACTCTAGGCATCGTAACCGATCGTAAAGGATGTCAAGAACCAAAATCCGCCAACGTTGATTCTTTACTGCGACTGAAATATTCATTTTTAGAGCGTTAGTGAATTAAAAAAAGCAGTATAAAAACCGAAATGTCCAACTGATAAGGCTGAAAATTTTTTCACTTGTTATTTACAGTAAGATAAATACATTCACCAACTTTTATTAAAATAAAACCATTTAAACTGGGTGTTCGGATTTATATGTCACTTAGTATAAATGTAAACCTTTTAAGGGTGATAGTACATCTCATTCGGTATACATGAAGCCACATACGGTGAGGTTCTTATTTGGCTGACGTCGTAATGTGTACGAGAGAAAAGCACGAGAACCGTCCAATATGTATGTTAGGAAGAGTGCACCGATGGCGCCCAGGGCCTAGCCTTCGGATTGCTAGACAACGAAGTGCTCCTATCTCTCTCTCGAACACATTGCCGCATCAGTGGTATTTGGTTTTCAGTGTATACCTTTGTGCAAACTTGTAACATTTAACAGAATTTTCTAGTAAGGCAATAAAAAAGGCAAAACAAACTTTATTGGACACCGCAGTTCAGTCTTGTGGTTTGTTTATTGATCGCACACATCCATTTCTGGCAGCATCGCCTCCATCTACCTATTACAGTAGACAATCGCTACTTGCTTAACTTTAAGCTGAGGAAAAAACTGTGCGAATCTTTGGTGATGTCAATGCTCAGTTACTGTGATGTCGTTTATTATCCATGTTTCGATCAATTGACCAAAAATCGTCTTCAAATCATCCAAAATAACTGTGTTCGCTTTATTTATGGGTTGCGTAAATACGATGACGTAAGTGATAAATATAGGGAATTGAAGTGGCTTAGGTTAGGAAGTTTGGTTAAACATAAATTCTTAGTTTTAGTTCATAAATTAATATTGTCATCAAAGCCTGAATATCTAAGACCTAAGTTAAGATTTAATTACGAAGTGCATGACAGGGCTGTTATAGTATCAGAACCACCACTAAAAGCATGTTGCTCGCTATTGATTAAATAAGCATTTCTGCTACAGATATAGATTGTGTCTATTTGTTTTTTATACTTAGGTATATATGTGTTCTTTTTTTCATTGTTCTTATATTTTTTTCCATGTTTTGAACATCAGATGTAACCGCCATAAACAGTTAAATATAAGAGTAGCCTTGGCTAAACTTTGCTGTTTATGTCTCTCCGGGTTATCCAATAAAGACGTTATTATTATTATTATTATTATTATTATTATTAAGAAATGTACTTAATCCAGGTATAAGCCTACCTGTTTATTGCTTTGCAAAAACTACCTGTTTCCTCTTATTTTGACAGCATAAGATATATTTATAACTACCATTCAATTGTTACCTTGTACCACATGACCCGTGTAAAGATAATTGTGTTTACTTACATGAATAAACGAATTGTAATTTGAGTTCTTGAATTTATTTTAGGAAATATATCAAATTATTTGAATACATTTTTTCTTAGTCGGAACGCACCGTCGCGAAACAGTAGACGAATTTCGCCCAAAAACGGATTTGCACTTCACAGCTTACGTTTCATTTTTTATTATTTCCAAATGAAACTCTTGCAGCGTGCTAAAAACAAAGTCCACAGGGTGCTAACGATCCACTTTTTCGATTTTATCCACCAGGATCTTTTTAAAATATCAAGAAGTTGAGCACAAATAGTTTGCATTTCAACCCACCATAATTCTTGCGCAAAGACAAAATTTTGTAAAAAGCTCTGATAGCACCTTAGGCAATTATGTCCTGCTTATATCCAGAAAAACATCACACACTGCAGAACACAAGTTGAAGCTAACAGCGAAATGGGTACATTTCACGGGTCATGAAATTCAAAAGAAAATGCAGGTATAAAATCTACCAAATTATCGTTCTCAAAAACATATTTCCTTGACATATCGATAATTTGAAAGTTCCACGCTAAATTCCCGTATACTTGACTGGAGTGATATCCGAATTCATTCGTCCCTACTGTCGGCAGTTGCAGATAGATCTGTTGGATCTTGGTGTCAAACCTATAGAGCAGGTACCGATTTTTTCAAATCGTGAGCACATTATTCGTCGGATTTTCGTTACTTAAATTTCCTGTAATCACTGGGATCAGAAGCTTCTTAATAATAGAACGTGTTTCACTGATATCAAAGATGCAACATTTAGAATCACCTTCCCCCAACCCCCACTTTTTAAGCAGTACAATTTTTTTCTATCAATGATAAGGAACCCCTGTAACGTCAAGAACGGAGTTTTAGCAATTGTTACTTTTTCTTTTTTGCCTATAGCACCCCGTGTGGAAATTTCATAAAAATCCGAGCGGTTGTTACCAAGTTGATGAGTGATACAATTTTTCATATGACTTAAAAAAACATAACATCTCATTTTAGAAATTTTTCGCGATTACAATACTTCCTCGCCAATGACGTGGGAAGTAAAACGGCTTTAAAATCGAGGAGTATCAGCGATCGCAATTATGAGTACCGACTTATCTACGCGATATTATATGAAATAGGGCCACCAAATTATCTGAATACGTCCTTTGTTAGTCCGTACATTGCGCCGCAACGCTTGGGTTGGCAGCACGAAACAGTAGACAAAATTCGTCCAAAATACGATTTGTAGAGGATTGCGCGCTTCGAAATTGACGCTTTATTTTTTGTTATTTTTGGATGAAATTTTCACAGAGTGCTGAAAACAAAACCCCACATGGTGCTATAGAGCCACTTATTAATTTTGTTCACTAGGTTCTTTTTAAAAAAATCGCGAAATTGAACAGAAAAAGTGCGCACTTCAACCCATCATAAAACTTGTGCAAAAACTAAATTTCAAAAGGTGCTCCTATAGCACCCTGGGCAATTATCTTCTCAACATACTGTATGCATTTCATTCAAAAATACTGAAAAATGGAGTGTCAGTTTTGAAGCAGCTGAACCCTTGTAAATGGCTTGAAACTCGCTGTGTCGGAGCTGCCTTAATCTCCACATTGAAGCTGCGGCGAAGATAGCATTGAAATAAGTAATAATTTTCATTCATTTTTGATACCTCGTATTTTCAATGTTTGCCAGATTTGGAGACAAATGGGCCACTGAGCGTCGGTAGCAGATTCCAGGTCTATAATTGAGTGGTGACGTCCATGCGTACGGTTATCGCAAAGTCGACAAAGTTGTAAAAAATGTGTCCTCTCAAAGATAGTACACCGTGTTTAACAACACATCTGCTATGATAAATCCTAGCTGTTTGATATTCAACGGTACCCTCGAAAGCACAGCATAATGAATGATATCGTCAAAGTAGGAGTCGTAAAAATATTGCCGCCATGTTCAGATAACCGACGGTCGACTGATAACGACTCAGTTGACAATTCTATCCAGCCGTATTTAGTACGAAAAATATAAATGTAAGTACATTCCATTGTATATCTATATGTTTGGAGGTTTTGAGAAAATCGACTTTATAGTCCAAGAACATTAAGCATACGTTGTAGATAAATCAATTTTTTATTATACAGGGTGTTTCAGTTTATTGTTGCATAACTTTAAGATTCGATAGAACTTTTAAAATTAATGCATACAGTCTATATAAACATGGGTCGAAAAATGCGTCGCTTCCGAAATACAGGGTGTTTAAATTTACTTTCTAAAATAGTTTTTTTTTAAATATTTCGAACAATATTTGATGTATAATAGTAAAAATTGGTATACAAGGGTTTTTTGGTACGACAAAACGAACCATGGGCATAGTTTTAGTGTAGCCGCTAGAGGGCGCTCTCGACTGTATTAAAATTTTTTCTCAGAGCAATTTTTTGCTTTTTGAATAAAAAAAAAGTGATTCTTCGCACTTTTCAACATAAAAAAGCTCTCTTATGAATGTTCGTTATAGTTAGCCGTTTTTGAGATATTTCGATTTTTAAGGTTCCATGCATTTTTAATTATTTGTGATAAAATAACGTTAAAAAGTCAGTATCTCGATAATTTTTAGAAGTAGGCTGTGCGTGCAAATATTTTTGAAATTGAAAGCAGAATAATGTTAAACGTCAATTAGTTGTCAGTTAGTTTTGTTGTCTGTTGAAACCTGAAACGTTTTTTTGCAATTGTGAATGCACGAAATTTAGTTTCTGTAACCTGTTTTTTTTTGTAAGTTTTTGTGTATGGCTTTGTAAATGGAAACGCAGCAGAAACAGCCAGAGAATACGCACGAAGATTTCCAAACAGACGACATCCAACAAGCTCAGTATTTGTAAGAGTGCATCGCCAAATAATTGAAAATGGTTTTGGAAATCTCCAAAGGGATCAAAACATAAATGTTCCTCAGCGCAGATTTACCCGTATGATTCTGCGTGAATTTGATAGAGATCCGACCACAAGTGTTAGGAGAGTTTCTCTTGCCTTGGGAATTTCAGCAAGCCATGTTCACCGTGTTCTTAGAAATGACCATAGACGTCCTTACCATTTGCAACCTGTGCAAGGACTACAGCCAGGGGACGGAGAACGAAGAATCACATTTTGTCAGTGGATTCTTGATAGAACTGATAATAATAGGGAGTTTTTAAGTAACGTTTTATGGACCGATGAGTCATGCTTCACTAGGCGTGGAGTGGTAAATTTTCATAATCAACATATTTGGTCGCATGAAAATCCGCATGCAGTTCGGGAAAGAAATTTTCAGCATGAATTTAGTGTGAACGTGTAGATTGGTATCTACCGTAATCGACTATTTGGACCCTAGCTTTTGCCTGCAAGGTTAAATGCTGCGACCTTCTTGGAATTTTTAAAGGCTGAACATGCATATATGTGGGATCATGTTATGTTAGATTCAAGAAGATTGGCCTGGTTACAGCTTGATGGTTGTCCAGCTCATTATTCGAAAATAGTTAGAAACTGGCTGGACCAAAATTATCCAGAAAGATGGATCGGCCGTGGAGGACCAGTCGCCTGGCCTCCACGATCCCCTGACCTAAATCCATTAGATTTCTTTGTGTGGAGATTTCTAAAAGAAAAAGTGTACCAGACTCCCGTAACCATAAGAGATATGCTAATAGACAGAATCAGGAATGCATGTGATGAAATAAGGCCTTATTTGAATAATGCTATACCCCGTTCGATCATTCGTAGATGTGAATTGTGTATTGAACAATTGGGTTTACATTTCGAGCAACTACTTTAGATTTTGTATGTTTGTCCTAACTATCTAATAGCATTTTAGTTGTAAATAATTAATTTAATTTGTTAAAAATAATATTGGAAAATTAAACAAATTAATATTCTGTTTTTTGTGTTTATTTGGAGTTAGGAATTTAAAAACACAATCTAAACGATCATCTTAATTACTTATAATGCCCAAATCGAAAATGTAAAAAAAAATATTATTTTCCCATAAATAATTAAAAATGCATCGAACCTTAAAAATCGAAATATCTCAAAAACGGCTAACTATAAAGAAAATTCAAAAGAGAGCTTTTTTATGTTGAAAAGTACGAAGAATCAGTTTTTTTATTCAAAAAGCAAAAAATTGCACTAAGACAAAAATTTCGGTCATTTTAATACACTACAGGTACAGTAGAGAGCGCCCTCTAGCGGCTACAGTAAAACTATGCCTATGGTTCGTTTTGTCGTACCAAAAAACCTTTGTATACCAATTTTCACTGTTATACATCAAATATTGTTCGAAATATTTAAAACAAACTATTTTAGAAAGTAAATTTAAACACCCTGTATTTCGGAAGCCACGCATTTTTCGACCCATGTTTATATAGACTTTATGCGTTAATTTTAAAAGTTCTATCGAATCTTAAAGTTATGCAACAATAAACTGAAACACCCTGTATATTGTGTCCCGGAAGCGGACGTTAAGCTGGCAACAGTCATAATAGTTAAAAAATATAAAAAAATGTCGCGTACCTTTCAAATTATAGGAGAAATCGGAGAAATCTACACCCTGTGAGAATCTTTTGTTTCCATTATTACAAATTTTAATATTTTCCTAGACGAGTGACGAATAGTGTCATTCTACTTAGTGACAGCAAAATTGCCACGTCACTTTCATTGATTCGTGAATGTATTTATTACGAGGGTGAATCAAATATAAACGAGACTTTTCGACGTTGTTGGGATCGATAGCCACTGTTGACTGCATTGTAATGCTTGACAGCATTATAGGTGTAACCTCTTTCAAAGACCGAGGTATTGTGAGGAGGCATGTTAAAATTAGCATTAAATCTAAGAACTCTGGTAAGAAAACTACCACGGGGAACTAATTTGCTAGCAAGGAAAGCTGGTCTGTTAGATAATAGAACTTTATGCGTGAAGACGGTCAAAAAATAACTTATCAATTCGCTACCAGTTGAATTCTTTGATTTTATCTGAGATGCGACTAAACTTGCGCAATCCAAAAATAAACCTACCTGAATTTTTTTGGTGGACGTAGTCTAAACATGGGTAATAAAGAACAAGAGAGTAAGAAATGACAGACAACACAAGACTTTCGGCGAGCTTTTTTCGGGTCTTAAAATTCAGGACGAATCGATTAGGATAGAGGAGTTTTAAACGCATATACGTTACTCTAGATAAGAAAGAGACATGCCGATCGAATCTCATATTTAAGTCAAGGGTAACACCGAGATTCTTGGCGTAATCCACAAAAGGGATGAGTGTCTCATCCAAAACAACACAAATCCTCTGCTTCATTTCCTCGATCATGAGAGCCATGACCGCGGACTTCGCACTTACTCCATACTCACAGAGGAGCTAGGGTACCGTAAGGTGTGCGCCAGGTGGGTCCTCGCTTTCTCACAGCTGACCAGAAATTGCATCGTCTTCAGGTGTGTGGTCGTCTTCTTGCACGATTTCAGGAACAAGGAGACCAACTTCTCACTCACATTATCACCTGTGATGAAACATGGATGCACCACTACATCCCAGAGTCTAAACAAGCGAGTATGGAGTGGAGAAAACAAGGAAAACCTGGACCAGTGAAAGCCAAGTCACGTTTGTCGGCTGGCAAGGTGTTGGCTACCGTCTTGTTTGATCAGCGTGGATTGCTGTATCTCGATTTTTTGCACGAGCGCAGGGCAATTAATGCGGCCTACTACTGCGAAGTTTTGAAAAGACGAGACCTATCAATCAGGGAAGTGGTTCTTCTCCATGACACTGTTCGCCTCCATACAATAGCCTTGACTAGGGAAAAATTGAGGCAACTGGGGTGGGAAACATTGGAACACCCTCCTTACAGTCCAGACCTGTCACCCTGTGACTTTCATGTATTTGGCCCTCTCAAGGAAGCTTTGGGAGGCCAAAGATTCGATAGTGATGCTGAGGTTGAAGCCTACGTGCGCAATTGGCTGCAGACACGACCTGCATCTTTCTACGTGGACGGAATTGGAAAGCTGCCTATCCGCTGGGAAAAATGTTTTTCCAAATCAGGAGATGATGTAGAAAAATAAACTATATTCTTTTTTGCGTTTAAAATAAAAATAAATTACAAATAAAATATTTGATTTACCCTCGTAAATTCACAATAAATGTTCAATTTGCCTTCCTTAAGCAGCAATACAAACTTGACATATTCTTAAAAATGATTGGGTTATCAGACTTGGCCTATCCTCACTTTCCGACTTCACGTCGTCGTCTGATGAAGCCGTTTAATCCTAATCTATGATATTTTTAAGTTTTTTTTTTGTAAATCCTTTAAAAAACTGTGGTATGTGCTGTGGCCTCTGCAACAGACAAGCATAAATCGACTGTGTGGATTCCAAATTCGATGTCATTTTGATGCTAGGACCCACGGGATCGCAAGGAATCGACTTTTACGCCCTACGCCAATGGAGAAGAAGTATAATCGCGAAAATTTTCAAAAATGTTTTTTTGTTTATTTGATTTCATATGACAGGTGCAGCACGGAAATCCGTATTACTAATTTCCGTCAGTCTGTCTGTCCGTTCGCTAATCCTTGACCATGTAATACCTTGGAGAGTTTTGGTCGGATCTTAAAGAAATTTTCACCCAAAGTTACTACTGGATCAAGGACGAAGAAGCTTTATAGTTTTTGAAAATCGATTCAGTGACGGCGGAACTACGGACAAAAAAGGAACACAAAAATTGCTCGATCTTCGATTAATTACTTTCAGAAAAAAAAATTTGGGTTTAAAAATTGAAGGCTAGGAATCAAATTTGTCTCCGCAGGCTAAATTCTAAAGAGCCCCAAAATTGTACAAAAAAGCACGCTAAATAAAGTATAATATATGAAAGTTCTTCAGTTCTTCAGCACCAAGGAATTGAACGGTGACCTTGGATTTAGACCTTGACTTTTACATTCAAGGTTAATTTACGGACAAATGTATTTTTTCAAATAGAAATCCCTATTCTTGATGTCGAAAATCCAAAGAACGAAAGATTTTACGTTTAACGACAATTAAAGTCCAAGGTCAGGATGACTACGAAAGGTTAAAGGAAGATCAAATGTTTGCAGCTAGGAAAACCTCTATAAATTTCACAGGAGTAGTGATGAAAATAACTATCAAGGTCAGATCTGTAGTAAATTTTGATCTTGGATCATCAAGGTCAATTTGTTTTAAAGTAGAAACCCACAGGAAGAGTATCGGTTAAAAATCATTTGTAACGAGCATCGTAGTTTCCTTGTTAAAAGACCTAACCTTACCATTTGTTTTCCCACAGGGTTGAAAAAAAACATGTATTTTTTTATTTTCTACAAAACACATGTTTTTTTTTGTTTTATACGTTTTTTTTTGTTTTAAACATGTTTTTTTTGTTTTTAAATTTTATTGTTATTATTGTTTAAATAATCTTCTTTCATAATATTAATTGAAAATGTTCGATCTATTACTCTACAATAGATACCTTATTTAAAGTCCGACTCTGTACTAAACTGTCGCGATCAGCTGTTACGAACTATACTACAACTATCTAAAACTGTAATGACTCATCGATGTTCACGTGAACATCACTTAACTACCAGTAGTCGGCTGTTCATAGGCGGGGTATGAATGTTTAACATGGGTGAACTAGATTTGTCACATGCTTAATAAAGAGTGGTTTGAAACATATTGTAAGTCAAAAATTTGGGAATTACCTTTATTCATCATCGCTTCCACTTACATCTGACAGTAATAAACTGTCGCTATCGCTTTCCTCGTTGAAATTGACTATAACTGGCTCTATGATGGTGTCGATGTGGTAGACAAGCTGCCACATTTTTGTTTCTTCCTTCACAACATGACGGATAGCATTCTGCCAAGCTTCGGGCGTTACTAGCTGTATGGAAGTCTCAAGTAAAACCTTAACGTCTGGTAATTTGAAGGTTGTGTTATGGCGCGCAATATAATCCTTCACTTGAGCCCAGATGAGCTCTATTGGGTTCAGTTCACAGTGGTAGGGCGGTAACCGCAGCACAGTGACACCACATTGACGGGCCATCAAATCAGTCACGTAACTAATGTTCGCAGGTTTGTGCTGTTTAATTTTTTCATACAATTCCGCTTTCACACATGAATCGTCAAACGGGATTCCTTTTTCGCGCAACCATTGCTGCATGTCACTTTTTCGAGATCCCATAGTCGGTACACGTTCGGCTCGACGACTATGGTAGGACGCATTATCCATGACGATCACAGAGTTGGGCTCAACTCGCTGAAGCACCCCTTGAAACCAGCTCTCGAAGCAGCTGGCATTCATTTCGTCATGGTAATCACCTCCTTTCTTAGAGACGAAAATCAAGTCACACTCTTCTAAAAAGCCACTATCGCTACCAATATGAGTTACGATCAATCTTTGACCTTTCCCTGACGGTCCACGAAGACCTGTTGACAAACCTTCAATATTGCTTGTCGGTTACTTACCGCGTTTTTGTCTATCCAGGTTTTTTAACTGTGTGACCTGCATTTACCCATGCCTCGTCCAAATAATAGATTTTTCTGCTTTGTCGCCTATATTCAATCATTTCGCGTAGGTATTTTCGACGCCAGGCGACTATTTCAGGTCTCTCTATCAATACTGACTTCCGATTAAGCGTTTCGTAACGAAAATTAATTTCGTGCAGGGATTTCCTCATTACCTCGACGCTCATTTGGGATATAATTTCATTTTCCTTGATCGCTGCATGTACAGCCTTGAGGGTTGGTATCTCATTCCTAAAGAAGAATGAATGTACGGTTCGCCTTAACGCCATTTTGCTATCGTCATCCAATTTAACGGCCTTTCGTCCCTTCAAATTAAACTTTGGATCAGTAGTAGCTCCAGTTTTCTTCTTTTCATGCACCACCCTGGTCCACTCTGGAATGCCTGTCATACTTTCACAACGCGTGAGTGCATCTCCCTGCGACATAGTTCTGTTCAGATAATTGAACACGTTGAGCACGATTTCTTTCGCGTCCCTCTTCAGTGCTTTACGAAGCCGTCTACTTGTTCCCTGGCTTTCAGTACTTCCACTCGTGCCATTTGTACTCTCCATAGTTAAGTATAACCAAAACAGTAACCACAGAAACCACAACAATAACAATCACACAACAATTCTTATAAAAACACACAATATGCGATCGCTCAACGAAACACGTTCCAATGCGTTGCCGACGCCTATGAGTCTGCCGGTCGAGGCGCGTCTTTGATTTCATTGGTTCTACCGGCGGAGAACAATCAGCCATTATTTCCATCTCTGTCTGTGCTGTTGACCACCGCAAAGCCACAGAAACGACATATGTCGTACGCTATACGGCTGTACTGGAAAGAAGCCGGGATCGAGCTCTGATCACGTGTTGATCACGCGTATGAGTCATTACAGTTTTAAATAGTTGTAGTATACGTCGCGCCACGCCGCCGTTAGGTTGTGCCGGTGAATCCCCGAAATAAGAAAACTACTGGCCTATATTAATAAAGAAAATGAAGAAAAAAACGCATGTTTAACTAAGCGAATGTTTAAAACATGTTTACAACAATTGATTAAAACAAAATGTTTAAAACGAAAGAACTCTGTTTTTCCACGACCTCTGTGAAATTTCTACAAGCATATGTTTGACCTTGACGTAGGGGCCTAAAATAAAAACATTGAGTCGACTTTGGGTGAGTTTTAACGAGGGAACTGCGATGCTCGTCACAAATGATAATGGATAACCTAAAACGGAACGTTGAGGAACTCCTGATGTTATTGTTGTTATCTCAGGTCTCCGATCGATTTTCTGTTGGATTGAGAGTATAGGATATTATTATACCACATTGTTTAAATATCCCGGGCTATGATTCGTTCAGCTTATCTGCAAACGGTTTAATGGATTTCATCAGTTTCTGAACAAGCAAGTGAGCGTCCGCTTTCAGGCTTTCAGAAATGGCAGCTCTCGGCGAATTTTGCGAGTGTTTGAAAAACTGTGCGGACAAACTAGAGGCGGACATCCGCATCAACATAAACGAGTTCCATAATATGGTGACAGAGGGCGTTGTAGACGAAGTGAAACTGGCCTTAGATAAGGCTAAAGACTACCATTATAAAGAGATAATAAGGTTTATGGAGGATGTTGTTAATAATGTGAGGAAGATCATGTTGCATGAACAGGAAATTCGAAGGTTGCAAAGACAAGAGCAGATGACAGATGAAGAACGTAAGAGGCATTCCTACGTTCGGAGACAAATCAAGGCTTTCAATGGAAGCGATAAGGTGAGTGATTAATTACATAGATGAATTTAAAATTTCTGATCCTTCTCTCCGTTCATTTCTTTCTTTCTCGTTTGAGTAGTGTCTGGACAACCCAACCCAACAGACTAGGTAGAAGGTGATTTATTTGTCTCTAGTTGGGATAAAAGTTCATACTACAAGTCAATCAGGCTTAGCTGACAATTCTATCAGTTAGCATTTCACATGAAATTTGTACTTGTCTGAAAACGTATAAAATAGCGTTGGTTCCATATACGAGCCCCTTCCCACTTCAATTGGCCCACTTCAAGATTTGTACCAAAATATGCCTTTATAAACTAAACATGACGAAACTATTTACTTCTAAAACAATTTATTTTCTCAAAAACATTTTAGATACACTCTAGTCGTAAAAAATACATATTTTAAATCACTTAGACCTATAACTAATAGAACATCTGAACAAGTAAACAATGTGCGAATAAATGCGCGAAGTTAACAAAGCAACAATTGAAAGATTACCATTGGGTAACATCACCTTTATTTTTTATTACGGCTGAAATTCTTTGGGGCATAGTGTTAACGAAGTTTTGGTAAAAATTTGGTGTAAAACAATCGCATATTTCTTGAAGCTTTTGTCTCAGTTTGGTAATTGTACGAGCAGGATGTTGTCGTAGAACCTTTTTCATCTCGTGCCACAAAGTTTCAATAGGTGACAGATCTGGACTGCTAGAAACCCATTTCAAAAGTGGTACATTATTTTCTTCCATCCATTTTATAGCCTCTTTTGAGGTATGGCACGCTGCACCATCTTGCTGAAACACAAAATCTTGGCCGGATGTCAAACATTCTTCCATCACTCGTAAAAGCAATTCTTCTAAAATTGCCAAATATTTGTTTATATCCACATTTCCATCAATAACCTGCGACCTTGTCCTCTGTCCTGAAGACTATGCCCCCAGGACCGTGGGTGTGCGGGAGTTGTTCTCGCTTTCCGTTTTTGAGCGACTTCGCCACTTTCCAGAGTCAAGCATCCCCGCCAGAAAACCGTTCCATTGCTCATTGCGGAATTCATGGAGAGCATTTCTTACTTCACGAACAAGATTCGTCGCTCTGCGAATGTCATCAGGATGACAAGACCTTTTCGCTTGCTTAATTGCAGCACTTTTATCAGAAATTTTCTGACGAATGTCTGCAGGGAGAAAAGGTCTGCAGTGTTGTTGTACAGGAAGTATAGCTGCACGCTGCAGAGCGTGCTGAACGAAGCTTGTCCACTCGGTTTGAGCGGCGTCTACACCTTCGGAAAAACCATTATTATACATTATGATGAGGAAGAGAGATGGAAATATACAAAAGTATGTAGGTGCGTGAAAGACACTCGATTGTAGGATCCTATCTGGCAGCGTCGGAGTGTGACGGACAACGGGGTAAAGTAGAAGAGTGATAAAAGAGAGATGGCAGAACGGGCGCTGGCGCCTGCCGCTTATACGGATGCGCTCAACAAATGTGATTTTTTTCTCCCATTCGCAGAGTTGCCGACACCAATATGTCATATTTCTAAGAAATCTAAGTCTACCCAAATTTCGGGAAAAATAGCTGCGGATTCCACATAAGAGTATTCCAAAAATGAAAAAAGTTCAAACTATTAAAATTGTATTAATGTTTCATGGTTCAAATCATATTTTTCATGTTTGTATATTGTTGTATAAATGATTTTGTAATCCCTATTCTTGTTGCCAGTAGAGATACAACAGTATTGAGAGAAATCATGGACCGCTAGATAGGGCTACAACTACCATATGACTATCAAATAGTAGTGATAAACAGGTTTGTTTATAGCACAGTTGCCTGGTGTGGCGAATTTGCGCCATAGGGGCGATTTGACAACTTTGAAGGACAACTATAACGGGTACTATGGTGCCCGGTATTCGGGAATCTGGCAATACCTGATGATTCCTAACGTTTATTACGCCAGATTGTTTGCTGACTTGCGCAGTACAACATGACAATCAACGTGACTGAGCACCTGGTAACCCTGGTTTAAGGTATTATATTTAAAGAGCTTGGGGCAGTTAGGTATCTAGGTCACATTTTTTAATGTATTTCGAGAAATCCGTAATGTTGAGTAAATACTAGATCACGTTTCTTGCTTAGTTTGCTGAAAATTCTACAATAGACGTACATTTTGAGAAACAGAGATTTGGTGACGACAAAATCGTAAAAATATAACGCATTTTCGTAAAATAATTTCTTTGTTGAAAAGACTGTGGCTTGATGACCCATTGAACGAGTATAGTGTCCCGCTCCGCTTTGAATATTCGAAACACTATACTCTAGCAGCATTCAGCTTCAATGTTATCTTTATGAAGTTCTAACGTCTAGGCCATGCTGATTAAAAGCTTGAATGAATCAATACTCAACTCTAAATTCCCCACAATTCGGGAAGCTCTACTCAAATTGGCAACACAGCGTATTCTCATTCGTGATACAGGTCTGCGGTCTGCTGCAAATTTCAGTATGCGTTGAGTCGACAGAAGAAGTACGGTAGATGCGCGCATTACGCACCAGTTCGATTGGACGTCCTGTGAACCGATTTCGGTGATTTCGAGATTTCACGAAATCACCTAAATCACTCTACTTATTTTTATGAATGGATAATTGGTTTTGTAGCAATAAAGGTTGCGTCTCATAACAAAAATAAGAAGATACCCACTCTAACAAAAAATAGAACACTCTTAAAAATGTGTAACGAAAATAAAAAGATATTCTAACAAAAAAATAAGTTCTCAGAAATAAAACGCAATAATGAACACAAATGTTTCAAATGGTCCTTCACAGCTGGCGCTCAAAAACGTCTCCTTCATTCAATGAACAGTATGTCAGGCGGTTATAAAACTCCTGACGAACTCTCAAGAGGGTAGAATGCTGTATTTGCCCGAGCGCTTCAACGATTTTCACCTGTAGGTTATGCAAATTGTCTGCTCTCTCATTGAAAGTGTAAACAGTACTTTTCACATAACCCCACAAGAAAAAATCATTGGGCGCTAGATCGGGTGCTCTAGGAGGCCATTTTATTGTTCTGTTACCGCCAATAATCCGGTGGCCAAACACACTTTCAAGGTAAGTGTGTACGATCGCCGTATTATGCGCCGGGCATCCATCTTGTTGGAACCAAATATTAGCGAGATCAATGCCAAGCTGCCTAATTGCAGGAACAATCTGCGTCTGTAGTAACGCCAAATATTTTGCAGCCGTAAGAGTTCCATTAATAAAGAACGGTCCGATAATGTTATTACCTAGAATTCCTGCCCACACATTCAGTTTCTGTGGATACTGCATGCAGGCGAGAATACCGAGGTGTTTATTTTCCCGAGACCAATACCGAACGCCTGAAGGATTGTGATGATCGTGGAGAGGGAATGTGGATTGATTAGTAAACAAAATGTTACCAATAAAACTTCCATTCCTGTTCGCCTTCCCCATTCCCCATGACCGTTTCACAAAACTCCATTCGATGGTATTTGTCTAAAGGAAATATTTCTTGAACCGTTCCAACCTTGAAGCTATGACAGCCGTTGCGATGCAAAATATTTCTTGTTGTTCTGGGTGTGAGATCGGCTATTGGTACCATTTCAGCAATTTTTCTGCTTGAGCATGGCTCAGATACTTCTGCAGCGGCACAAACAGCAGTTTCGATCTCCTCCCTTTTCTCGCTAATTTTTGGTTTCCAACCTTCAGGGTGCATGCAGCTATGGCACTTATGTAAGCAGCCCACCCTCTTGAATTTTTCGTAGGTATTTATAACCGTTGCGTGAGACGAATTGGCCGATCTGGGAAGCGTACCGCAAATAATTCAACAACCGCGCGTGCTGAATTATTCTGGATGTACCATTCTATCATTTGAAACTTTTCTTCTTGCGAGTACATTTTTAAGATATTTTGGATTAAATAAAGACGCACCTTTCCTACACAAAACCCAACCGCGGAGTGAGTCATGAATCCCTTATCGCACTTGACGACGGCACGCGCGTTAACGGTAGGAAATATGTACGAATAGCGATGAAAGTAGACGAGCCGATGCGCTGTTGCCAAGAAATGATTTCCCATGTATAACAATGGTTTTTCCTAAGGTGTATACCGTTCTGATCATCTATGATCGGATATTGGGGAACTCTCAGAGAAACAACTTGTATAGATCCCAATCAACCCGTTTCCTTGCAGAAGTTCCCTCTTCCAAGGTTTGCTCATTACCCACTTCCAGTACGATAGGAAGATGATCGGTAGAAATGTCGTACATGATTCGAGAAGTGATACTGTATCTACAGTTTCTAGATATTGCAAAGTCGATGACATCTGGTGCCTGGAGGCGATTAAATGGGTGGTGCGTGCGTTCTTCAGTACTGTGAATGAGGTAACCGTTTCGAATCACATGGTTGTGCAGTCGAATCCCACAGGTGGAATTCAACCTAGAACGCCATGCTCTGTGTTTGCAGTTGAAGTCCCCCGCTACAATAAGAGTAGTCCATAAGGACTTCCAGGGCCACCTGACATACATCGGTGTGATCTTCAACGGGACACCTCCCGTCATATTAACTTCCACGGAAGCCGCCTCAACGCTCTGTATGCCGGCATTTGTGCTTCTATGGTAGTCAATACCACGCTTCACTAAAAAAAATTATTAAAACAGGATTAACATACGTAGCTGTTTACCTGTTCTGTCACTCAGTATATTTATAACAATTTAATTCATCTATTGATTTCTTAGGTCACAAGAAGAGAAATAAGAAGAGCTGCATCAGAGCGGTCCATTAATTCTCTCGAGGCCTGGGAACTCTACCTGGATAAAAAAGCCGAATCTGGTCTATCCACCTCTTTACCTGAACTAGTACAAAAGAGAGGTTCCAACAAACATAACAGAAATCAGAGGAAAAGTTTATCCATTTTCGATAGTATCCTGGACAATACCTCGATTCAGAGTCAAAATTTGGGAAATATTTCTGAAGAAGACAAGGCAGATGATGAAGTTGATAACAGTATAGCAGATAATGTTGTAGTCTCTCGAGTGAAATTGTATTCGGATTCTGGTTTGAAAGAGGACTATCATCGTTATATATCAGGACAAAATAACGATTTGATAGATTTTTATGGCAGTTGTAGTTTTGGTACGGTCAGCAGTGAGAAACGCAATGATAGAGACTTAGAAAATGGTGATAAAAGTATCGTAGAGTTCAGTAACAACTTTGACAAATCGCAATCCAGTTCAAGAGGGGACAATATAAATCATTCTATATTGAAACAAAGTGATGATGATGATGGTGTTGATGGCGATAAAGACGTAGACAATTACGGAACAGGTAACTTCTGCATTAGATTCCTTTCTACAGGGTGTCCCAATATTCCGTGGACATAGAGGTACTACCAATTTTTAGACTCAAAATATGTTGATTGGACATAATTTACCTCTATGCAAAAATGCTTCGCTTGTCCACTAGAGGGCGTCAATTTTTTTTCAAAACACATTTTTTAAGATATTTTAAGAATCGATATGAGTGAAATTCAAAACACATTTTTGCTAGAAGTTACAATATTTGACTTTTACGAAAAACGCTAAATGGTTCTAGGAGGGTTAAAAATTACCCCCACCCCTACATAAATTATAGTCAAATTTTTTGTCAACTTTTCCGACGACTATGAATTCTCTTTGTGTACTTATATGTATAAAAAAGATGAGTAGCAACAAGAGGCTCCCAAGCGCCTTGTTAATTCTTTAAGTGTAATTAGTGAAAATAAACAAGTATGATATTACTTATTAGAATCTTGATACAGGCGATAGTGCGAGTCTTTCATAAAAGGTGTTCAATAGGACTACCATTTCCCTTCCTGCACATAACAATACGGCCCAAAAAATTTCAACACTTGATGTAACAATAAAATTTTATGAAACCAGGTTCGAAGAAATGTTTTTCCCGAAAACTATGCGAGATGGCATGTTTTTATAAGAGACGAAAAATGAAGTAAATCAAAAGACCTTTCAAATAAATTAAAATCAGAAACGTTCGGAGAGTTGCGACAAAAATCTCCTATAAGTTTTCACCCTCCTCGAACCCTTTAGATTTTTTCGTCAAATACGCGTCGTCCAGCTGCACATGTATTACAAACTTAATTCAAGCCTGACTATCGGTTCCAAAAATATCTGAAAAAAGAGTGTTTTAAAAAGACACGCCCTTGACGCCATCTGACGGACAAAAGAAGCACTTTTGCGTAATAATAAATGACTTTATTGAATACAACAAATAATCTTTTTACAAAGGTAATTCAGAAAAAGAAATACAGAATACATTGTCTAATATTGGCGCAAGTCTAACTTAAAGCTACTCTACTGAACCAAAATAAGACAAAAAAAATAATAATAGTAATAAGTCTTCAAACAACAATACAGAATAATGATAATAATAATCCCGTGTTAACATTAGATGGACTGAAAGTAAATTAAAATTTCAAAAAGATATTAATTAATACTGGTCACTATGAAATTTGGTTACTGGTTACTATAAAATTTGCTTGACATATTTTTTCTACTTATACAGGGTGTCCCAGAAGTCGACGTCAAGCCCAAACCGGGTGATAGGCAAAGTCATAACAGCTATCAGAAAAATATTTAAAAAAATTTTATGTATGTGTTTTGAAAATTATAGGTCTTTGAAAAAAATATAGAAATTTCACACCCTACAGCAGTCTGTCAACTCCTGTTACTACAAATATTAACTTTTTTTGGATTTTATTTTTACAATGTAATGATGAATAATGCATCTTCAAACTGGTGTCTCAACCTTACTGCCAACTTTTCTCGTTCAGGAAAAATTGCCACTTATTTCCCAACCAAGTATTCCAAAGTAAAACTTTGCTCAACTTTAACTGGCTGTACTGGAAAAAAATGTACTACGAGAGTGTGGCAAGTAACCTTAAAAGTTGGCGCATTTAATAACGATTCCAAAATGGTATAATACTTAGAATATTACTCGTTAACTTATGCACAATTTTTATTTTAAAAAAAAAACTGATGAAAATTTTTCAAAATTTCCTAATTAAACAGCGATTATGAAAACGCACAAGGACCCTTAAGGATATCTGTTTGCACAACAGTGGGCGTCAAAATGTTGCTGATGATGATTTACCTTTACAGCAAATGCTCAAACTGTTTTCCTTCAGCCGCAATACACGCTCGATATCTTCTTAAAAAAGATCGGGTTATTGAACGAGCGAATCCACGGTTATTAACAAACTCAGCTGCTTCCAATAGTCTTTGCCGTAGCTCAGCTACATTTTGAATCGGCTTGAAATACACTTTTTCTTTTACAGTTCCCCAGTAAAAAAAATCTAAAGGATTCAAATCAGGTGATCGGGCTGGCCACGGTATT
Source organism: Acanthoscelides obtectus (assembly GCA_963669975.1). Taxonomy (NCBI): domain Eukaryota; kingdom Metazoa; phylum Arthropoda; class Insecta; order Coleoptera; family Chrysomelidae; genus Acanthoscelides; species Acanthoscelides obtectus. The sequence goes on along the minus strand of CAVLJG010000004.1, from coordinate 8,990,193 downwards.
GTACTAGACCGCCTTATCCATCTGCCTGGAAAGTTTTGATCGAGATACTCTCTCACTGAGAGTGCATAGTGCGCTGGGCAGCCATCATGCTGAAACCACATGTCCCTGTAAATACTCAGTGGCACGTCCACCAATAAATTTTGTACATGATTTTTCAAAAAATCCAAATAAACTTCAGCAGTCAAAGTCTCTGGGAACTCAAACGGACCGATTATTTTACCATTTAAAATTCCTGTCCAATGGTTTATCTTGAAGCGATATTGAGATTTATCTTCTCTCATTAAATGTGGGTTTGCTACGTGCCACTCGTGTAAGTTATGCAGGTTCATGTACCCATCTTTCTTAAATGTGGTCTCATCCGACCATAAAATTTTTGCAAAGAACTGTGGATCTTTCCTGTGTCTTTGTAACATTGTGCGTCAAAAAGCAACTTGGGGGTCATAATCCCGGGGCAGGAGAGGTTGAACACGCTGTATGTGGTATGGGTGGAGCACGTTTTTTTGCAAGATTCTATGGGCTGTACTTTTGGGCATACCTGTTTTTAGTTCTATTGCACGCACTGAAGTACTAGGGTCTTCTTCGACAGCTCCTAGCATCACGTTGGCAGTAAGGTTTAGACACCAGTTTGAAGATGCATTATTCATCATTACATTGTAAAAATAAAATCCAAAAAAAGTTAATATTTATAGTAACAGGAGTGGACAGACTGCCGTAGGGTGTGAAATTTCTATATCTTTTTCAAAGACCTATAATTTTCAAAACACGTACATAAAATTTTTTTAAATATTTTTCTGATAGCTGTTATGACTTTGCCTATCACCCGGTTTCGGCTTGACGTCGACTTCTGGGATACCCTGTATATCTGTATTCCCAACTTCAATCTCTATTCTAAAAAAGTTTGTTCAGATTTGCATTTAGCAAATATTTCTTATATTGTACTTTGAAACTTGAAAGAGAAAGATTAAGGAACTGGTTGGGAATTGAATTAAATTGTTTAACAGCATTGTATGAGAATGATCGTTGAAAGAATGCACTACTATGAAGCGGCATAGTTAATTTTTTTAAATATCTTACGTTTATATCATGAACATAATGTCGGAAAATTAAGCGTTCTCTTATAGAATCAGGTGAACCTGGAGTGTTTATAATTTTTAATAAAAAACTAGAAAAATGGAGAGTGCGACGCTCATTCATTTTAAGCCATTTAATTTCTTTATACAAATGAGGTATATGATAAAACCTACGCAGACCATACATAAACCTGATGCACGCATTTTGCACTTTCTGAATCAGACCTCTACTTGCCTGATCTAAGCAAAACCCATAGACAAAATCGCAATAATTGAAATTGGAACGAATTAGGAATTCACCCAATTTTTTTTAGTGATCTGTTTAGTATGTGTCTGTTATTATACAAAACTTTTAGAGAACAAAATGATTTTTGCATAAGATTTTTCAGGTGATCTTTAAATCTGAGCTTAGAATCTAAAACTATACCGAGATTTTTTGTACTTTCAACATATTCAATTTTGAATTATTAGTCATTATATTGAGATTAGCTTTCAAAAACTCAGTCTTAGATTTGTTACCAAAAATCATTACATGTGATTTTTCTGGATTAAGTTTTAAGTTGTGACCTAATGAGAGATTGTTCAAGGTGTTAATGTCCTCATTTATACAATTTTCGTAATATTTGTAATCCTCAACATCGAAAAAACAATAAACCTGAGTGGCATCCGCGAAGGCCTGAACTTTACAAAACTTTAAAGTCGTAAGGATATCAGATGAATAAATTAAAAATAACAAGGGCCCCAATATTGATCCCCGAGGAACTCCCGATAGGATCTCCGCTTTGTCTGAAAATGTGTCATTTGATAGAATCGATTGATACCTTCCTGTCAAATATGATAAAAGCAATTATTAAAGCCATAGTACTGAAGATTAGCTACCAACAATTCATGATTAATGGTATCAAAAGCTTTTGAAAAGTCTAGAAGTACCAAAACTGAACTCATCTTTTTATCATTTGCTATTAATATGTCATCGAGTACGTTCGTTGGAGCCACAACATTTTTACGAAAACCACACTGTGTACCAGCAATAATAGTGTTACTCATACATAATGGTAAATCTTGTCCAATTAACTTATTTTTAGTCTAATAATACATGGTACTTTCATGTCTACGTAATATTGAGACACCCTGTATATCAAAATAATGTATACAGAGAAATAGGCTTCCTTCTGTCGAGCCCTGGCTGCTTCGTGGGTGGGGAGAAGAACCTGTGGAAAACGTGTCTTATTTCTAGTGATTCCGTGCACTTGAACTTTGGACGTCTCTGAACCTTTGACCTTTTTTTGCAGATGTTAACGGTACTGTAGAGATAAATAGATATCTATGCCCATTGGAACAAAGCACTAGTCAAACAGATGGTTGTGAGCGCAGTTTTGGTAGTTATAAGGAAACCGATTTGGGAGAGCCTTCCAACTATGATTATTGGAGTGATAGTGAATGTGATGATGAGCCACAGTCTCCATGTGAGACAGAGACTGAAAAATTTACTGTGATAAAGTTGATTAAATCCTTGGACGACCTTGTGGGTCCTGGAGATACTAAGCCAAAGATAATCGATGTTGTGGTGAGTTGAAATCTCTTCGGGTAGATCGTAGGTACTCTTTACTTGGTGAAACTCCATCACTATCTAACAGATAGTAATTTTAACACTAACGATGCTTCCAGACGGGCTATATTTTTACTGCATCATACGAGGTCTATGAATTAAGTAATGAGACTGATTTTTTGATTCAAATATACTTTTATATACATTTGAAGCCACACAGTGCTGGAAACGGTTATTCCACTCCTATTAGCGGTGCTGGAAATTCGAATACTCGAACAGGTCGGTTACAGCCGTTTGAATGTGTTCTAATGTCCGGAAATGAGTTCCCTTGAGGTGATTCTTTAACTTGGGGAAGAGAAGAAAGTCGCAAGCACTCATGTCGCAGTATAAGCAGGCTGAAGAGCCACATGAATGTTTTTAGAACTTGTTTGTGTGACAATGATGCAACACCCAGTTGTTCTCGATGTCACGAATGGCCCTTTTTCGAAGTTTCTCAGGAACCTCCCGGTAAAAGTGTTGATAGACCGTTTGGCCTTGAGGTAGGAACTCTTTGTCGACGATTCCGCAGATATAGAAAAAACAAATCAGCATGCATTTGTCTTGGACTTCTTCCTTATTGCTTTTTTGGGTCTTGAGGAGGTTGAGGTGTGCCACCCCATACTCTGGCTCTTGGTTTCTGGGTCGTACTCAAACTTCGAAGACTCGTCACCAGTAGTACCAGAAAATGAGGGTCATTTTCAATCGAATCCAAAAAGTCAAGGCACCTTTCCTTCCTCATGTTCTTTCGTTCTTGCGAAAGGTTTTTTGGAACCATTTTGCGCAGCTTTCTTTCTTCCCCCAATTGGTCAAAATCTCATGATCGGTGCTGTGGTTCAAATTTAACTATTCATCGATCATTCTGACTATGACCCAACCACTGTTCCGGATTCTGTCGATATTGTTCTCGGTTCTTAAAGATGAAGGCCTTCCGCTTCGTGGTTCATATTAGATCGTCTCTTTTCCTTCTGAAAATACCTTAAACCACCGAAAAACCGGGGCTTTTGACAAAACACTATCTCTCGACCGAGTTTAAACTTCTACTGAAGGCAGATCACATGTTTCCCTGTCCCCATTGCAAGCCCGGCGCCTCCATTGTTGCCGTATCGAACGCTACGTTGCCTGTCTCATTACTTAATACACAGACCTCGTATAGCTGCAACATACGGCACTCTTTTTTAGTAGGGACCGACTATAATTAGGTCTGTTCTGGTAAAGAATTTCTGAGCGTTGTAGACAGTTTGTTGGAAATAGTTGAGAGTTGAACGACACTTGTTTGAGAAAGTGGTTTGGTCAACTGACAGTTTGAAAATAATTGCTAGAACATGCCTAATTTTATATCGTACCAAATTCGATTCCCACCATTGGGATCTCGCAAACAGTAAGAGATACGAAGTCGCTTAAATAATGCAAAGTTGCGTATGTAGGTAACTAACAAAATAGTAGTAGAAAGTTTCGAAATTCAAAGTGTTATCCCGCTAAAAGAAAGTTAGTCGGTAGTTAATAAGACCTCAGAGTGAGGTTCTTTGTACTTTGGTTTTTGGATGCAAATGGTTGTTGCTTGGGCGCCACCTAGTTCCAAGCACTAGGAAGAGAAATAAAAAGTAACCAGTGTTGGATCTCTGGCGCTGAAGGAGATACAAACTCACAAGGTACACACATATTTATTGAACAAAAGAAATAAAAAAAATTAAAAGTATTCTCGGAGGACAAAGAAAGTTATTTTGTACTACCATAAATGGTTTACAGTCAAACACGAGAATAAAAAAAAACACATTGGCAGGTGCCTGGCTATCACAGCAAGGCAACCGAGGGCAAGAAGTCCCAGGTGTAACCTGATGCACGAAAGTATATAGAACCCGTATATAGAACCCTAAATAGAAAAAATTACTTGTTAAAAAAAATAACCCGAAAAAACGATTTGACTATTAGTCCCCCCCTTTTAATTTGCTTCCAAGTATTAAAAATTTAAATTTAACATATGAGCCCCTTCCCACTTCAGTTGGCCCACTTCAAGATTTGTACCAAAATATGCCTTTATAAACGAAACTATTTACCTCTAAAACAATTTATTTTCTCAAAAACATTTTAGATACACTCTAGTCGTAAAAAACACATATTTAAAATCACTTAGACCTATAACTAATAGAACATCTGAACAAATAAACAATGTGCGAATAAATGCGCGAAGTTAACAAAGCAACCATTGAAAGATTACCATTGGGTAACATCACATTTATTTTTTATTACGGCTGAAATTCTTTAGGGCATACTGTTATCCAAGCTTTGGCAAAAATTTGGTGTAAAACAATCCCATATTTCTTGAAGCTTTTGTCTCAGTTCGGTGATTGTACGAGCAGGATGTTGTCGTAGAACCTTTTTCATCTCGTGCCACAAAGCTTCAATAGGTGACAGATCTGGACTGCTAGAAATCCATTTCAAAAATGGTACATTATTTTCTTCCATCCATTTTATAGCCTTTTTTGAGGTATGGTACGCTGCACCATCTTGCTGAAACACAAAATCTTGGCCGGATGTCAAACATTCTTCCATCACTGGTAAAAGCGATTCTTCTAAAATTGCCATTTATTTGTTTGTATCCACATTTCCATGAATGAAATGACGTTTTCCTACTCCTTTTGATGACATACTGCCTCAGACCATAATGGATGCTGGAAATTTCACTTTTCTCTTCAGACAGTCAACATGGAATGCTTCAATTTTTTTTGCGAATAACTCTACTGCGACTGTCTCCAACACAAACTTCGAATCGGGCCTCATCACTCCATTATATTGCACACCATTGTTGAGGTGTCCATTGCCTATGTTCTTTGGCCCATCTAAGTCGATTTTTCTTTTGCAGTGGAGTTAATCGTGGCTTTTCTTTGGCCTATAAACAAGTTGTGCAACTTTAGGGTTTTTGCTTCACTTTTTTGATAAGAAAACTTACCTTGCAAGTGCTAAATCCCGGTTTGTGGGCCTCTCTATGAGTTATGGACCTTGAAATTCTCCTTCCAACAGCGTCACTCCACAGAGCACTTAATTGTAAATAATTGGCATGCCTGTTTTTCACGATTATTCTTCTTAATGCTCTTCGGTTGGCATTTGTGATATTACTTTTTTTTCACATATCGTGGCTTAATATTAACTGAACCAGTTACGTTATATCTTCTAACAATATTTCTCACACTGTACCGCAATAAGTCTAACAAAGTTGCAATTTCTGAGTTTGATTAAAAAATATAATCATCAGTAACCGAATATTCTCACTAATAACCTTTCCTCTACCCATTTTGAAAACGTTAACTACCCAAAACTATTTTAAACGTATTCTGACAACTGTTATTAATGCGAACAATTGTCATGGCTTTTATTTTTCACAGCCACCTATGCGTTATAGACTTATTTTGCAATGAAATGAAAATAGGTTGATATGCTGTAATTGCAACATGTGTTATTTTTATGCTGCAAATTTGATTAGGGAGTGATAAAGTTGGTGATTTCTACTATATATTATTAAAACATTCATTGTTAATATTTTAAACCTATAACACCCTGCTACATTTTTATTATTTGTGTTTGATAAGAAAAAAGACTAAGATTTCAATAGTTGGGCCAACTGAAGTGGGAAGGGGCTCGTATACAACCAAAATCAGAAGCTACAGCAATATAAAAATAACATTATATTATTCTCAGTCTATGTACAGAATAATATATAAATGTTACCAATGAGAAATCCAAAACATTTATCTCTTTTTACTACTAAATAAGTTGATGAATTAATAGCTTTTGACGAATTCGATATTGACCTCAGCAATGGATAATTAAATGGTTATAATATAACACTAATGTTACATTAGAATGCCTAAACTGGCACAAATACAATTACTGATAGTTTTATTCTTAATTTTTGAACGAACTGGTTGTGTTTTCAATTTGTACGAGATTAAGACAGGCCTAGCAAAGTAAAACAAAAAATCATAATTACCTCGAACAATAAGGGTTCTCAGAAATGGGGAACTGCTCTGCACAAGCGTGAATCCTACTTAAATTCGCCTCGGATTAACACTGCAGACCGTTCCCCTCCATATAATTAGACATCATGTTGAGGAAATGAACACGTGGCTTGGAGAAAATGGTTACTTACCAGCTCGGTGGTTGAGTGTAGTTATGTCTACGGCTGAATCCCTAAGAGGGTGAAAAAAGGGCTCCGACAACAAACTCACTAATGGAGGTCGATTTCTATTAAAATCTCCACCACCCGATAAACCGCCGCACTGCTTGTGAAACTTATTCACAAAATTGGGTAGTTGGCCGCGGAATTCCAACACGAGAGCACCGGAAAGTCACCTTCAGCTCTCGTACTTACGGTCCACAGAAATTTAAAAAAATGACCTTTAACGAGATGTATGATTTTCTACCATAAAATTATTCGACCAAGAGAAGTGTTTTGTTATACGAGCCCCTTCCCACTTCAGTTGGCCCAACTAATGAAAACGTATACTGTTATAGCTTGATATTCTTTTTTATGATATCATACGAAACATTCTGTTTGTGAGATGTTTTAGCATTTATTTGATTATTGCTTTATAATAAAGTGCTTAATTCAAAAAATGATGAATGCCGTTATCAATTTAACAAAAAATTCTTAACATTTCATGGAAATTTATAACTGCCTCTATTTTTTTGAAATTACCAAGCTGTCTAACGACTTCTATTCGCCATTCATAGAGCGGTCCCTGGGACCTTCGGTCTTGGTTAAACTATTCTAGGTCAGTACGTCTGCCAAAGTTCCAGACAAAGTCAGGGAGAAAGAAGGGAAGAAGAAATAAAGAAAGAACGGGAAAGAGCAATTAATTTAGAAATTTGTATGTGTGGAAAGATTTTAATTTTGGTTAGACCGAGAATTGCATGATTTAATTCTGTTCACAGTGCGCAGACTTGCTCGATTGTGTACGAGCCCCTTCCCACTTCAGTTGGCCCAACTATTGAAATCTTAGTTTTTTTCTTATCAAACAAAAATAATAAAAATGTAGCAAGGTGTTATAGGTTTAAAATATTAACAATGAATATTTTGATAATATATAGTAGAAAACACCAACTTTATCACTCCCTAATCAAATTTGCAGCATAAAAATAACACATGTTGCAATTACAGCATATCAACCTATTTTCATTTCAATGCAAAATAAGTCTATATCGCATAGGTGGCTGTGAAAAATAAATGCCATGACAATTGTTTTTATTAATCACAGCTGTCACAATACGTTTAAAATAGTTTTGGGTAGTTAAGGTCTTCAAAATGGGTACAGGAAAGGTTATTAGTGAGAAAATTCGGTTACTGATAATTATATTTTTTAATTATGGGAAATCAATCTCAGAAATTGCAACTTTGTTAGACTTATCGCGGTACAGTGTGAGAAATATTGTTAGAAGATATAACGTAACTGGTTCAGTTAATATTAAGCCACGATATGTGAAAAAAGTAATATCACAAATGCCGACCGAAGAGCATTAAGAAGAATAATCGTGAAAAACAGGCGTGCCAATTATTAACAGTAAAGTGCTCTGTGGAGCGACGCTGTTGGAAGGAGAATTTCGAGGTCCACTCGCAAGGTAAGCTTTCTTATAAAAGAAGTGAAGTAAAAACCCTTGTCTATAGGCCAAAGAAAAGCCACTATTAACTCCACTGCAAAAGAAAAATCGGCTTAGATGGACCAAAGAATATAGACAATGGACACCTCAACACTGGTATGCAATAAAATGGAGTGATGAGGCCCGATTCGAAGTTTGTGTTGGTGACAGTCGCAGTAGAGTTATTCGCAAAAAAAATGGAGCATCCCATGTTGACTTTCTGAAGAGAAAAGTGAATTTCCAGCATACATTATGGCCTGGGGCAGTATGTCATCAAAAGAAGTAGGAAAACTTCATTTTATTGATGTAACAAACAAATATTTGGCAATTTTAGAAGAATCGTTTTTACCAGTGATGGAAGAATGTCTGACATCCGGCCAAGATTTTGTGTTTCAGCAAGATGGTGCAGCGTGCCATACCTCAAAAAAGGTTATAGAATGGATGGAAGAAAATAATGTACCACTTTTGAAATGGGTTTCTAGCAGTCCGGATCTGTCACCTATTAAAACTTTGTGGCAAGACATGAAAAAGGTTCTACGACAACATCCTGTTCGTACAATCACCGAACTGAGACAAAAGCATCAAGAAATATTACACCAAATTTTTGCCAAAACTTGGTTAACACTATGCCCCAAAGAATTTCAGTCGTAACAAAAAATAAAGGTGATGTTACCCAATGATAATCTTTGAATTGTTGCTTTGTTAACTTCGCGCATTTATTCGCGCATTGTTTATTTGTTCAGATATTCTATTAGTTATAGGTCTAAGTGATTTCAAATACGTATTATTTACGACTAGAGCGTATCTAAAATGTTTTTGAGAAAATAAATTGTTTTAGAAGTAAACAGTTTAGTTTATAAAGGCATATTTTGGTACAAATCTTGAGTGGGCCAACTGAAGTGGGAAGGGGCTCGTTGAAATATTTTTTTTAAATTGCTGTAAAATTATTGTTCTAAATAGGAAAAACGTTGTAATAATTTACTTTATCAAGATTAGTCGGGCACAAAGACAAACTGTAACAAGTGCTTTCAAAGAGAGACGGAAAAGCCGAATTTTCCCGAAATCGTTATAATTTTTTCCTGCCTCTATTTGTAGAGGGATGTTAAAATAAATTGCACACTAACATTGCCACGTAAAGCTAGTTTCTAATATTTTTCTCTTTCTTTCAGTACAAACACGACATCTCGTCCAAAGATCCTGATGGAACTGGTTGAACCAAGGCGACAAAAATTTCAATGATGAAACATTGATTAACATTGTTCACCTTATCAGGCTATAACATAATTATTTGTTAAATAGAGCAGCATTCAACCTTGAACGAGTTTTACTGCATTTTCGTAATCCGCTCCGTATACATAACCTGAAAAACGAAATTTTCACAGTTCCACTTGCTCGGTTTATCTACCTTTTGGCGTGATAAGATCAAGTATTTTCACTGAAAACAAAAAGGGACAGTATCTAAAAGCAAACACTTTTATCGATAATCTAATACTGTGCTTTATCTGTGACACAGTATTCGTGCTAGGTGTTGGCGAGAATGAGTAATTTGCAATGTGATTATTTTGTAGTGAAATTCGAGAGTTTATAGTGATTCGCTAACGTTTTTGTTATCTATTGGTGCCTAATTTGGAAAAGGTGAGTATATTTTTTGGTTTTGCTTTTAGTATTTGGTATTAGAAAAGGTTGGACAATAGAAGGAGAGGGAGGGAGGTAGTTAGAGATCACTGTGCCTCAGTAAGTAAATAATCTCAAAATATATTTCCAATTCAAACGTTTATAAAGCAATTGCTTCCATTATAAATCTTGAACATTGACCTATTTTTCCACGCAATCGCCGTCGTGGTCGATGCATTTTATCAGCCAGTGACAGTTTTTGTATGTCATATCAGCTTCATGAAGAAGCATTGAACCTCATGTTTCATCATGTCGTTAAAGCTGAATCATCTCGTGGGATGTTCTTTCGGCTTAGGGAACAGGTGTTAGTCACTAGGCGCCAAGTCCTGGCTACAGGGTGGATCGGTGATCATCTCTCATCCAACTTTTGGTTTCGCTTTTCGAGAGTTTCGCTCAAAGTTTCAAGTTTAGGTTTAATTTAAAAATACAGTAAAGTACAATCTAAACTGAAGCTAGGTTCCGGAGTTTTCATTGTACAGTATATTCAGATAAGAGATAGACCGGACATAAACAAGACCACGTGATCATCGAACGCTGTAACATTCGGCAGGGACGTATTAAGAGTCACGCAGTACATATTTTAGATAGTAGATGCTGCTTTGTGTAACTTTGTAGTAAATTAGCACAATTCGATGTGTATACGATTGGTGATGGATATAGGATCATGTGGGGGTGGGGTAAGAAATATATAATGATGTAAATATACATAAGGGTTTCAAAATTTTCGCTTCGATTTCCAGCTTCGGATGCCGCCTGATGTTTGGTGAAATACAGTCGAATATAATCTCAAAATGGCGTTTAAATTAGCCTAAATTAAAAATAATCGTATATCTCTTAAAATTGCTTTTAGAATATTGATTAGTATATTTTTTGATTTCTAGGTAAATATGTAACCAAATTAAAACGTTCAAAACGTAAAAAAATGTGCATGGTTGAACATTGTCAGAAAGTAGATTCTTGAATAGGTTTTGCCAAAATGGGTTCAAAAATGTCAATAGTTAATTAAAAAATACAGTAGCTTTATAATTACTTATAACTTACCGAATTTGATGAACGACATCTTTCATTGGAAAGATGAGCTTGATGAGCTTTCATCATCGCTACTGCCTGAAGCACCAACGTCAATAATGAATGGCTCGACTTGTTCCTCTAAAATATTGTCCAGTTCCCACATTCTCTTTTCAACTTTGTCTTTCACGTGCTTAATACAGTTTTCCCATTTTTGCGCTATTATTAATTCTAGTGCTTCTTTGAAAAGTCCTTTGAGGTCACAAAATTTAAAAGTTGTATTGTGCTTGGCTATATAATTTTTAACCTCTGCCCATATGAGCTCAATGGGATTGAGCTCGCAATGGTATGGAGGTAAACGGAGCACAGTTTTATTTTGACTTGCTGCCATTTCGTCAATGGCGTATTTTTGATATTCCGCCTTGTGATCCTTGACAATTCTTAATAATTGTACTTTCAGCATTGCTTCTTCAAAGTTGGTATTTTTCGAGCGGAGCCAATTTTGAACATCAACTTTCCTTGAAGCCGTTGTTGGGACCTTCTCCATTCTTCGAGAATGATAAGGCGCATTATCCAACACAATTACTGCGTTTTCCTCTAAGTTCGGTAAAATTTTTGAAAACCACTGTTCAAACGATTCGCCATTCATTTCCTCGTGGTAATCTCCAGTTTTCTTAGACTCAAAGCACTACAGACCGTCAACAACAAATCCATCCTCACTGCCAATATGGCAGATAATGCACCTTTTCCCTTTACCTGGAAATCGAAGTACTAACTGGTGTAGATTTATTTCAATAAGCGAACCTTTTTCAAATGTTTTCATCACATTCAGCGAAAAAACATTGAGACATGAGTATCAGATTGCTATAATTGGGATTATTTAGTCATATTGAAAGAAAGAATATTGAACGTCGTATGATTACTCAGCGCTTCACAATTTAATTTAAAGTTATAAACCTTTAAAAAATGAATGATCAGGAACCTGAAATACGCGCAAATATTAATATTAACAAATTATAACTTTATAAAGCTTAAAGTATGAATTAAAATGATTAGAAATATTAGGAACGGTACACAATATAAAACTTAGTAACTTTTTTTAAGTTTATAATATTCGACATATTTTAAGATTATATTAAAAAATTATTGAAATATCGAAAACACATAAAAACATGGCTTAAAAAAGTTCTAACAAATGAAAAGGACAATAAAACATCCACGCATTTTATCGAAAGTTATAAAAGTTTTGTTACTTGTAATATGTTTAATCTGCCCCCTGGAATTAATGTTTAGAACCTTGTTCCCAAGGTTTGAAAAACATCCGATTGTTGTCTATTACTCGTATTTACCTGCTGGATTTTTTAATCCGGTGGACCGTCCATCTAGAAAGGCCCTCCTGGATGAAGTTACAGAATCATCAACCCATACTTTACTTGTAGTGTGTCCTGCGTTTACCCACGTTTCATCAAGGTAATAAATCTTCCTGTTTTGATTTCTATATTTCCCAATTTTTGTTAAATAATCCCTCCTCCATAGCACAATTTCTTCTCTATCCAGTAGTAAACTATTACGTCCCCGTTTTTTCCATTTGAAATTTAAATGCTTCAGTAACGCATGGAAAGTTGATCGTTTGAAATTTGGCAACGTTGTATCACCATTTACCTCCTGCAGTACTTTATCTATAGTAGGTATTTCATTCCTAAAGAAGAATTCATGCACTTTCCTCCTAATCGCATGCTTATCAGCTTCATCCAATGATTTAACAATACTTTTGCGATGTTTACTGGTCATTGGCTCAGAAAAGGTTTGATTTTTTTTGTATTGTCTTAACACATTAAACACTGATGCGCGACACACCCCAACTTTGTGAGAAACCTTCACAACAATTTCTTTGATGGTTGATGCCTCGTTCTCCTCGCGCTCGATCTTATATATATTCAAAATGACCTCTTTCATTTCTGCACTCAGGTGTCTTTTTTTAGAGCGTTTCCTAGGTGGACTACAGGAGTTTACAACTTCATCGGCAGTATCTGTACTACTGGGCATTTTGCGCAAGCAGTTGATAACAATAACAATCAATAACAAGATATAATAATAACAACGACAAACTCAACAACTTAATAAGATAACAAACGAAAACGTCCAAAGAAATATCAAATTGCAATGATGCACACGACATACGTAACATGTCTGAACCTGAATGTGACTCTGCCTTGATACGACTGCTCTGCCGCTCGGCATAGGCATTTAATTGCGAATTGACCAATGAGGGCTCCTGTTTTACGTCGAGACGGCGGCGTTAGCGTGAAAATCACCCGAACCTTTTGTTTACATCTGGTCTATCTCTTATTTGAATATACTGTAGGTAGTTTTATTTAGCAGTCAGACGTCAAAGAAATATCAGTCATAATTATTTGAATTATGCATTTTCTGTTTGGTTTACTAAAAATAAGCATAAGCTTTGTTTATCTTTTGTCTGTACCTTTGCATTTGTCTTCACTTATTTTGACAAACACCTACATGTTTTCTTTGTCCACTTGTCTGTATTTTTGGGTCTGAATATTGTTTTTTGTATTATACAGTCAGGTGCAAAAGAAACCCTTGAACTTGTCTGGTATCTGGATAGATAGCCAAGGCGGCTACACTATCTAACAGTCCGACGGGACTTTTAACAGTGATAGACAATAGTAGATACACTCTTCAGCCTTAATATTCATGTTCAGTTTCTTGTCGGTAGTTACCTTTCAGCTTGTGGTGCATCTAGCTACGAGGGATGTCTTTTAAGTTTTGCATATGGAAATAAAACACCACGGTAGGTAGTTTTAAATGACTTTATTGTTTTTTGAAGTATTCCCCACGAAGATTAATACATATCTACATGCGCTCGAACCAATTTTCGAAGCACTTATTCCACTCGTTTGCAGGCAGATCCAAAACGGCGTTTTTGAATGCGTCAACTGCTTCTTCTGGTGACTGGAACCTTTGACCACGCAGTCTGTTTTTAATTTTCGGGAAAGTAAAGAAATCGTTAGGACTTACATCGGGACGATATGGAGGATGGTCTAATAATTCCACGTTTTCTTCCGTCAAATACTGCCTTATTTTTTGGGCTTTTGCGAGCTTGCATTGCCTTGGTGGAGGATGATTCTTCTTTCGGGGTTGATTTTTCGAAGCTCGCTCATGACTTTTGGCAAACAAATGGTGGTATACCAATCCACAGTAACAGTTATTTGCTCATTAAGAGGAATTGTTGCAATATGACCTGCTTTCGACACAAATGTCGCGACCATCTTTTTCGAAACACTTCGAGAATCGATGACTTTTGTTGGCTTTTCTTCAGCTTGGAACACCCAAACAGCCGACTGTCGTTTATTTTCTGGTTCATAACAGTAAATCCACGATTCATCACCACTAACAATGCTGTACACATTTTTTGAGTTTCCGAAATTGAAATGGTCAAGCGTTTTTTGACACCAATTAACTCTGGCTGCTTTCTGCTCTTCAGTCAAAACAGGTGGGGTATCCAACGAGAAACTAATTTTCTTACTCCTAATTCTTCATGTAAATTTTTTTTAATTCAGGTCTTTGAGATCTTCAAGGACGCCTCAATCTTGCGATATGTCACATGTCTATCTTCAATGATGAGTTTGCGCACAGCATCGACGTTTTCCTGTCTACATTTGAATTCTCCATACCAACGGGTAAATTGTCGTGTTCGTTGCCGAAAAGAGACAGTAACTCAGCAAGGCATTTTTGTTGCGATAATTGTCTCTGAAAGTTGCAATAAATTATGGCACGAAAATGTTCTCGGTTGAGTTCCATTTTTCTAATGTCTTGGAGACACTTAAAAATTCACTGTAGTGAGAAGACTGCACGTATTATTGTGAAACTTTGAATTTAAATTTACTAAAGTGTGAGGTTAAGATTCAGTACTGACGTTCGATCCGCGCGGCCTACTATGTTTATATATACATCCCTCGTAACTTTGAGACACTTCGTGCTATTCTTCGTCAGCCCATCAGAATGCAATGCTTCTAATTATCAAGAACCACATATTTTTTACAATTCGTTTTTCACTCATATCGGTATGTGTAATGGTTGAACTTAGATTCAGTCGAGCTTTTTATCAGCAAATTATGTTGCTCTTAACTTTTTTATGTTCTGTCTAACTTATTTTTTTTTACATAATTTTTACAGTACTCTTTTGTCTTTTCTTGGCAAATTGTTTTTTTTCACGCTGTCTTTATTTTCATTTTTATGCAGAGCTGATGAAAAAGAAAACTATTGCCCTGAGCTTAGAACACAGTGTATGATAATTGCATACTCTTGTCTTTGCAATACATTTGGACTGAAATAATGTTAACAGAAAAAATATATTATACTAAGTGACATATAAATCCGAACACCCAGTTTAAATGGTTTTATTTTAATAAAAGTTGGTGAATGTATTTATCTTACTGTAAATAACAAGTGAAAAAATTTTCAGCCTTATCAGTTGGACATTCCGGTTATTATACTGTTTTTTTTAATTCACTAACGCTCTAAAAATGAATATTTCAGCCGCAGTAAAGAATCAACGTTGGCGGATTTTGGTTCTTGACATCCTTTACGATCGGTTACGATACCTAGAGTACGGAGACCTGTACGATTTCGTCAACTTGGTGAGTTTGATAGGGGCCGTATAGTGGGACTTCGGGAAGCTGGACTTTCTTTTCGGGCAATTGCAGTTAGAGTGCAAAGAAGTGTAGACACTGTGGTTAGGTGTTGTCAGGCATGGCTTCGAGAAGGCCGTACGCAAAGAGCAAGGGGCACTGGACGCCGCCGTAGAACAACAGACCGTGAAGATCGCCGCCTAAGATTATTGGCCTTAAGGGACCGTTTCTCCACTACCAGGTCCATTGCAAATGAATGGTTTGCAGAACACGGAAGACCTATTGGCATGCGAAGTGTTTACCGACGAATGAGAAGTTTTTGCTTGTTTTCATACCGGCCACACTGGGTCCTACCTTTAACTCGAGAACACCGACGTAATCGCCTTGAGTGGTGCAGACAACGGTCACTCTGGGATCAGGAATGGAACAGTATTGTCTTTAGTGACGAGTCTCGATTTTGTTTAGGCATGCACGATGGTCGTGCCAGGGTTAGAAGGCGATGTGGTGAAAGGAGGAATCCACAGTTTTTTGTTGAAAGACATGTTCATCACACTGTTGGAGTTATGGTTTGGGGTGCTATAGCTTATGGTTCCAGGTCGCCTTTAATCTTCATCAGAGGTAACATGAACGCGCAGCGTTACATCCAAGAAGTTCTAGAACCCCATCTTTTACCCTATCTTGACACCCTGGCAGATCCAACTTTCCAACAAGATAATGCCCGACCACATGTTGCAAGAGTCACAATAGACTTCTTTCAACATAATGATGTCGCATTGTTACCATGGCCACCAAGATCTCCCGACTTATCCCCAATTGAGCACGTGTGGGATATGATGGGTAGGAGATTGCTCAATTTGCAACCTCCTCCTCAGACTCTAGAAGCACTTCGAGAGGAGTTGGTGGTTGCCTGGAATGAGATACCACAGGAGGACATTGACCACCTGATCAGAAGCATGCCTAGGCGCGTCGGAGAATGCGTAGCACATCAGGGTGCATCCACACATTATTAAAGGCTTTAAAGCAGTGCAATCATTTTGAAATTTTTATTATTTACTTATTATGCTTCATTAAGTACTTATACAAAATTTTATTAAAATAAAACCATTTAAACTGAGTGTTCGGATTTATATGTCACTTAGTATATATTTGTAAAGATTTTGAATGAATGAATAAAATAAGAAAATACTGATTTCTGTAATGTCTGTTTTTCTTGAAGTACTACTTACTTTCAGATATCAAATATGAGATGGTCTGTAGAACATCTGACTTATTAATTTTTCGGTTCCTGTTTCGATTTCGGTTGAAAAACTGGTCTCTGTCCCACACTTTTAACGCTCATATTCAGTTCTGAATTGCGAGTTCTTCCCAGTATTTCTCTAAGTTGAAAACGCACATTTCGTCGAGCAGCGATTCATTCACTTCCGCTGACGAAGTGAAGAATGAGGTTCAGAACTTCCTCAATGACCTAGCCGTGAACTGGTATGACATGACATGAAAAAAAAACATTAAGCAAGTTGGCACTGCTCTTAACGCTGTCACCAATTCATAAAGGGTTATATTCGGCACAAGTTAGTCCCTATAGAAAAAAATTTGCCACGAACATGTATAGCAGAGGAATTAGATGGATCATGTCAGTCAAACTGGCTCATCCTTCATTAGTTTATAGTTCCCACAGATCTGACAACATTCGATCTAGCCTACCGCTATGCCGATAGTACCGGCTTCCCAGCAACTTGGCACCCCACTCGTTGACCGGTACGCGTAGACCGGAAATATTGAATAAAAATTCAAGTTTTTAGAACAAATGTACGGGAAAATCTATGATGTATAAAATACTCTTAATAGGTGTGCGTATAAATTTCTAGGATCAAAAAATTAACCCACTTCTTACAACCTCCAGCTTACAATTTTTAACTCCTGCAAAAAGCTTTTTGAAAATGATCCTTTGAAACGTTAAGTCTATTTTTATGTTTTTTTTATAAATAGAAAAACTTTTGGAATTACTGTATGCTCCATAACAAAAATACACTAAGTGACATGTAAATCCGAACACCCAGTTTAAATGGTTTTATTTTAATAAAAGTTGGTGAATGTATTTATCTTATCAGTTGGACATTGCGGTTTTTATACTGTTTTTTTTAATTCACTAACGCTCTAAAAGTGAATATTTCAGCCGCAGTAAAGAATCAACGTTGGCGGATTTTGGTTCTTGAGATCCTTTACGATCGGTTACGATGCGAGTTCGGAGACCTGTACGATTTCGTCAACTTAGTGAGTTTGATAGGGGCCGTATAGTGGGACTTCGGGAAGCTGGACTTTCTTTTCGGGCAATTGCAGTTAGAGTGCAAATAAGTGTAGACACTGTGGTTAGGTGTTGTCAGGCATGGCTTCGAGAAGGCCGTACGCAAAGAGCAAGGGGCACTGGACGCCGCCGTAGAACAACAGACCGTGAAGATCGCCGCCTAAGATTATTGGCCTTAAGGGACCGTTTCTCCACTACCAGGTCCATTGCAAAGGAATGGTTTGCAGAACACGGAAGACCTATTGGCATGCGAAGTGTTTACCGACGAATGAGAAGTTTTGGCTCGTTTTCATACCGGCCACACTGGGTCCTCCCTTTAACTCGAGAACACCGACGTAATCGCCTTGAGTGGCGCAGACAACGGTCACTCTGCGATCAGGAATGGAACAGTATTGTCTTTAGTGACGAGTCTCGATTTTGTTTAGGCATGCACGATGGTCGTGCCAGGGTTGGAAGGCGACGTGGTGAAAGGAGGAATCCACAGTTTTTTGTTGAAAGACATGTTCATCACACTGTTGGAGTTATGGTTTGGGGTGCTATAGCTTATGGTTCCAGGTCACCTTTAATCTTCATCAGAGGTAACAAGAACGCGCAGCGTTATATCCACGAAGTTCTAGAACCCCATCTTTTACCCTATCTTGACACCCTGGCAGATCCAACTTTCCAACAAGATAATGCCCGACCACATGTTGCAAGAGTCACAATAGACTTCTTTCAACATAATGATGTCACATTGTTACCATGTCCTCCAAGATGTCCCGACTTATCCCCAATTGAGCACGTGTGGGATATGATGGGTAGGAGATTGCTCAATTTGCAACGTCCTCCTTAGACTCTAGAAGCACTTCGACAGGAGTTGGTGGTTGCCTGGAATGAGTTACCACAGGAGGACATTGACCACCTGATCAGAAGCATGCCTAGGCGCGTTGGAGAATGCGTAGCACATCAGGGTGCATCCACACATTATTAAAGGTCAAAGGGCTTTAAAGCAGTGCAATCATTTTGAAATTTTTATCATTTACTTATTATGCTTCATTAAGTACTTATACAAAATTTTATTAAAATAAAACCATTTAAACTGGGTGTTCGGATTTATATGTAACTTAGTGTAGTTGCGGAATTGGTTGGTCGTTCTCTTGGAGAATAAGTTAACACAGTGTGCTATACTTAAAGATCCTAATATTTTGTTTCTGTACCACTTTTGCTTACTGGTTATATGTATACTAAATGACATAAAAAATGCAACACCAACCAGGAGTGCTGTAATTTTGAGCATACTCTCACAAGTTTTACGTACGTAGATCTATTGATGAGTAGACAGTGATTAAAACTTTAACTCGAAATTTTGCAAAATATCACCTTAATGTTAATAATGTGTCGAAGCTCGTGTGTCGTTAAGTCGTCGCGGCATTGATTGGATTAGGTGATTGATGTCTTCTTGGTGTATTGAATCTGGTTTCGTAGAGCCTCCCACGTTTGTGGAGGGGGCGTTGACACAGATATACGGACGCTTCTAAAAAGTCTAGATTAACACGTGCGACATGAGGCCGTGCATTGTCCTGGTGAAAAAGTGGATCTTGCAACGTTTTCAACAAGGGAAGCAGATGTGGTTGTAAAACTTCGTGGATATACCGTTGGGCTACATCGAATGAATATTAATCGTGACCTGCTGCCGTAAGCAAAGGCACCCCTTACTATAACACTCACAGTGCGATGAATATGTATAGTGCCAAAACAGAATCTGGACTCATCGCTGTACACGACTAAGATCCATTCCATATCCATGATAATGCAATGAAACAACAATGAAACAAATGGATCCGACACAGAAAAATCACTGAATATTGTTCGGATCCTGATATGACAAAAAGCCCTAACAAGAAAAGTACTGCTCAGAATGGCTTCACCATTTAATCAGAGTATACTTCCATGATAGCAAATATGTTTACAAGTTTTTATCAAAATCAATAAATAATTCTGGGTGTTGCATTTTATATGTCACTCAGTATATTTTATTGATAAGTAGTTTGCGTGTAGAGTACAAAGAAAAGTGAAATTAACCCCCGAAAATAGGTTATCAATCATTGATGCGGCATCGGTATTGATTCTTAGCTTATTGGGACGATAACGGGTTGAAATAGAACCGATAAGTTGGCTAACTACAGTACTCTACATGGAAAAATGTTATAATTTGAGGTAACTTCTTTCATGCTATAGAACCCGAATATATGTCATTACATCCGTCGATTTGTTTAACTAAAAGCATGTCAACGTTAGATGACAGTGTTGTAAAATACGTATTAGTAAGGAATAATGCAGGATTGCTAATATAACTGGTGTTTCAAATTCACTTGGGATCTTGGAAACGGCAAGACTTACAAAGTCGCTTAAATGGAGACGAAGCTGCGTATTTGGATAACTAATAAAATGCCGCTTAGAAAGTTTCGGAAGTCAAAGAACTTCTGGAAAGAGACGGAATGAGACGAATTTCCTCAAATCGTTTTAATTATACTAAGTGACATATAAATCCGAACACCCAGTTTAAATGGTTTTGTTTTAATAAAATTTTTTATAAGTACTTAATGAAGCATAATAAGTAAATGATAAAAATTTCAAAGTGATTGCTTTGCTTTAAAGCCCTTTGACCTTTAATAATGTGTGGATGCACCTTGATGTGCTACTCATTCTCCAACGCGTCTAGGCATGCTTCTGATCAGGTGGTCAATGTCCTCCTGTGGTATCTCATTCCAGGCAACCACCAACTCCTCTCGAAGTGCTTCTAGAGTCTGAGGAGGACGTTGCAAATTCGTATCTCACACGTGCTCAATTGGGGATAAGTCGGGAGATCTTGGTGGCCATGGTAACAATGTGACATCATTATGTCGAAAGAAGTCTATTGTGACTCTTGCAACATGTGGTCGGGCATTATCTTGTTGGAAAGTTGGATCTGCCAGGGTGTCAAGATAGGGTAAAAGATGGGGTTCTAGAACTTCGTGGATATAACGCTACGCGTTCATGTTACCTCTGATGAAGATTAAAGGTGACCTGGAACCATAAGCTGTAGCACCCTAAACCATAACTCCAACAGTGTGATGAACATGTCTTTCAACAAAAAACTGTGGATTCCTTCTTTCACCACGTCGCCTTCTAACCCTGGCACGACCATCGTGCATGCCTAAACAAAATCGAGACTGGTCACTAAAGACAATACTGCTCCATTCCTGATCCCAGAGTGACCGTTGTCTGCACCACTCAAGGCGATTACGTCGGTGTTCTCGAGTTAAAGGGAGGACCCAGTGTGGCCGGTATGAAAACAAGCCAAAACTTCTCATTCGTCGGTAAACACTTCGCATGCCAATAGGTCTTCCGTGTTCTGCAAACCATTCATTTGCAATGGACCTGGTAGTGGAGAAACGGTCCCTTAAGGCCAATAATCTTAGGCGGCGATCTTCACGGTCTGTTGTTATACGGCGGCGTCCAGTGCCGCTTGCTCTTTGCGTACGACCTTCTCGAAGCCATGCCTGACAACACCTAACCACAGTGTCTACACTTCTTTGCACTCTAATTGCAATTGCCCGAAAAGAAAGTCCAGCTTCCCGAAGTCCCACTATACGGCCCCTATCAAACTCACTAAGTTGACGAAATCGTACAGGTCTCCGTACTCTAGGCATCGTAACCGATCGTAAAGGATGTCAAAAACCAAAATCCGCCAACGTTGATTCTGTACTGCGACTGAAATATTCATTTTTAGAGCGTTAGTGAATTAAAAAAAAAGCAATATAAAAACCGGAATGTCCAACTGATAAGGCTGAAAATTTTTTCACTTGTTATTTACAGTAAGATAAATACATTCACCAACTTTTATTAAAATAAAACCATTTAAACTGGGTGTTCGGATTTATATGTCACTTAGTATATTGCCTGACTTTATTTGTTGTTGAATGTGAAACTAAATTGCACATTAATATAGGCGTATTTTCTCCTTTACAAGATAGCATAATTCTAATTTTAATGTCCAGCATCAATTTCATTTTTTCTTATGGTCGCCATATTGAACTTTTACGCAGATCAATAGAGTTTTTAGTTCTGATTCCAAAAATGTATAATATATCATACTTTGATATTTTCAAACCTCAACAATTCCAGAAAAACGGAATTTCCTAGGTAGGTCTTGAAATTATCATAGTAATTTGTTTCTTATACCAGACCAGACCTCCAATCAAAATAGTTACAGAGTTTGGAAGGCTGAGAAGGAGGGAAATAAATCGAGCAATTGACAGTGTACAGAGAAGATTCAGGCTTTGCCTACAATCTAACGGACAACATGTTGAAAATAATAGCATACATTTTTGGAATCAGAATAAAAAACCCAATTCATTCATTAATAAAAAAATCATTTTTCGTTCAGGTTTCACCATACCTTTTTATTTCCTTATAATGTACGTTCCGACAATAAATGAACATTGGAAATACATCACTGAATTTAGGACTGGAAGGTACATTTACAGCCGAATTCAAATTCAAGATTTAAATTTGACGAGGCTTCCACCAATAAGGGAGCAGATTAACGCAATGCAATTTGCCAATGTAATACCATGTCTTTGGGCTTTAAAATTAGGATAACTTTTATAGAGTTGCCAGTTTCTATCATTTCTCAAAAGACGGGAACTCATTAGAATGGACCAATGAAAATAAGATTTTTCCCTATTTTAAAAGGCTGCTCAAGCGTGGCAATCTTGTTTCGTCTCTATATCACATACAGAGTGCTGTGCAAAGTACGTACCTGTAGAAATGTACTGATTTTTTTTGTTTTGCTAAAAAAAGGATATAAAACGTATTCCAACTGGTTCATCATCTTTTGTTAAAACAAAAACAATTTATTACCAGTTTATGTTCTAGAAATCCATAGTAAACGTAATGTACATCTTGCATTCCTGGGTCCTATATTTGTAAATGTATCCGCCTTCACCTTTTATTCATCGTCTAGATATTATGTCTGAATTAAGAATACCTATTTATCAACATATTTGCAAAACTTGTTATATTCAACATTTATTTGATCTAGAGCACGTCTGGAATCTTAATTGCTTTTGAAGTGTTTTGTAGTGTTGCCGAATCGAAAAAAAAACGAAAGCACCGTCTATGGAAAAAGTTTTTTATTGTATTAAATGCGCAGACAACAAGTTTTTTGAGGGCATAGTTCTATATTACAACTTGTAGAGTGTGAATACTGGTCGCTCTTTCAAAGTCCTTTGAAAACTCCTTTTTCGATTCTTGCTTATAGGATTGTGAATATTTTTCTGTTTCACCCCTGAACTCATGAACTCACCTCACACTTTAATTAAATATTTATTTTGAAAACAGACAGGTTTCGGTTTCTTTATTGTTTGTCCGGTGATGCGGTAATGACTGTTACCCTATAGGTGGAAAATAACGGTTTGTTGATTCTACAATCCTGATGAAATCCACCTTTCGATGTACAAAATTCCAATATACAACATGCAATTTATTTTAAATTTCAGACTCAAATAAAGACAGAAAAAAATAAAAATTATTTTGGAATAAGTCTAGTATGCGCAACAACCTACCTAGGAAATTGTGTTTTTCCTTTATTACTAAGGTTTGACGTATTATATATTTTTGGAATCAGAACTAAAAAGTCGTACTGAAATTCTAATTATGCCACCTTTTAGAGGGGAAAAAGTTGCATGTTAATGTGTAATTTATTTTGAAATCCCACTACAAATAAAGTCAGAAAAAATTTAAACAACTTTGGGAAAACTCGTTTTTTTCCGTCTCTCTCAGAAAGTATTATACTTTCTAAGCGACATTTTGTTGACTACCTAAATACGCAACTTTACCCCCATTTAACAATTTCGTATCTCTTACAATTACCGAGATCTCAATGGCGAGGGTCGAATTTTAAACACCCTGTATAATTCACCAAGACGAGCGTTTTAATTTAACATAAAATCTGCATGACTATTACATCTAACACAGGCGTACTGTTGCCGGGATCGGAAGCATCTTAAAATAGCACGTTTTACCAAAAACAAAATATAACAAGCCCTCACCCTAACGCCGTTTGAAAATTCCATCAAAACCTGAGCATGAGCGGTACTTTTAAAGTTATAGAGGAGACAAGGAATGAAGAAAAAACAGTCATACATACAAGTCATTTTCGAAATATCTCGCGAAGATACAAAATTGGAACTATACAATTTTATTTCAATGATATGGGGAAAACAAATTAATCGGTTATATAGGGTGTCACATTTTAATCGACCTACCTCAAGTTGACAAAACCATGGTGACCTTGATTATGACTATGACTGCGACCTACAACACCATTTTAAGATCACGCGAATCTTTTCAAATGGAGCCCGCTTTTACTCCGGAATTGGAAAAAGGCGGAAGTTTCACGTTCAAGTATGACCTTGATTATCATAATGACCTTCAAGATGAAATCATTGCAACAATAACAATTTACACCAGTTAAAATGTTCGACAGTACAATTCTGAACTTTCTGGGAGTCATTCAAAGGTGGTTTTGCTCATGACCTTGACCATCACCTTCAAGGTCATGCAAAATTTTACACGTTCATATTTTGACAAACTCATTCTAGAAAAAAGTAGAGTTTCGAGGGGACAAAATCATGTTGACCTTGATTATGATCATGACCGCGATCTTCAAGATCATTTTAAGATCACGCGAATATTTTCAAATGGAACCCTTTTTTACTCAGGAATTGGAAAAAGGAGGAAATTTCACGTTTAATTATGACCTTGACTATCATAATGACCTTCAAGGCCATTACAACATGAAATCGGGGCATCAAAAACAATTTGCAGTGGTTAAAATGTTCGACAGTACAATTTTGAACTTCCTGGGAGTCATTCAAAGGTAGTTTTGCTCATGACCTTGACCATCAATTTCAAGGTCATGCAAAATTTTACTTGTTCATATTCTGACAAACTCAGTCCAGAAAAAAGTAGAGTTTCGAGACAAAATCATGTTGACCTTGATTATGATCATCACCGCGACCTTCAAGATCATTTTAAGATCACGCGAATATTTTCAAATGGAACCCTTTTTTACTCAGGAATTGGAAAAAGGAGGAAATTTCACGTTTAATTATGACCTTGACTATCATAATGACCTTCAAGGCCATTACAACATGAAATCGCGGCATCAATTTACAGTGGTTAAAATGTTCGACAGTACAATTTTGAACTTCCTGGGAGTCATTCAAAGGTAGTTTTGCTCATGACCTTGACCATCAATTTCAAGGTCATGCAAAATTTTACATGTTCATATTTTGACAAACTCATTCTAGAAAAAAGCAGAGTTTCGAGGAAACAAAATCATGGTTACCTTGATTATGACTATGACTGCGACCTTCAAGACCATTTTAAGATCACGCGAATTTTTTCAAATGGAACGCGCTTTTACTCCGGAATTGGAAAAAGGAGGAAATTTCACGTTCAATTATGACCTTGACTACCATAATGACCTTCAAGGCCATTACAAGATGAAATCGGGGCATCAAAAACAATTTACAGTGGTTAAAATGTTCGACAGTACAATTCTGAACTTCCTGGGAGTCATTCAAAGGTGGTTTTGCTCATGACCTTGACCATCGCTTTCAAGGTCATGCAAAATTTTACTTGTTCATATTCTGACAAACTCAGTCTAGAAAAAAGTAGAGTTTCGAGACAAAATCATGTTGACCTTGATTATGATCATCACCGCGACCTTCAAGATCATTTTAAGATCACGCGAATATTTTCAAATGGAACCCTTTTTTACTCAGGAATTGGAAAACGGAGGAAATTTCACGTTTAGTTATGTCCTTGACTATCATAATGACCTTCAAGGCCATTACAACATGAAATCGGGGCATCAAAAACAATTTACAGTGGTTAAAATGTTCGACAGTACAATTTTGAACTTCCTGAGAGTCATTCAAAGGTAGTTTTGCTCATGACCTTGACCATCACTTTCAAGGTCATACAAAATTTTACACGTTCATATTTTCACAAACTCATTCTAGAAAAAAGTAGAGTTTCGAGGGGAAAAAATCTTGTTGACCTTGATTATGATCATGACCGCGACCTTCAAGATCATTTTAAGATCACGCGAATAGTTTCAAATGGAACCCTTTTTTCTCAGGATTTGGAAAAAGGAGGAAATTTCGCTTCCAAGTATGACCTTAACTATGACTATCATAATGACCTTTAAGGCCATTACAAGATGAAATCAGGGCATCAAAAACAATTTGCACTAGTTAAAATACGACAGTACAATTCTGGGGGCCATCCAATGGTGGTTATGGTCATGACCTTGACCATCGCTTTCAAAGTCATGTAAAATTTTACGCGTTCATATTTTGAGACACTCATTCTAGAAAAAAGTAGAGTTTCGAGGGGACAAAATCATGGTTACCTTGATTATGACTATGACTGTGACCTCCAAGATCATTTTAAGATCACGCGAATCTTTTCAAATGGAACCTGCTTTTACTCCGAAATTGGAAAAAGGAGGAAATTTCACGTTCAAGTATGACCTTGACTATCATAATGACCTTCAAGGCGATTACAAGATGAAATCGGGGCATCAAAACCAATTTACACTTGTTAAAATGTTCGAAAGAACAATTCTAAACTTTCTGGGAGTCATTCAAAGGTAGTTTTGCTCATGTCCTTGACCCTTTACTTTCAAGGTCATACAAAATTTTACACATTCATGTACTGACAAACTCATTCTAGAAAAAAAGTAAAGTTTCGGGGGGGAAAAATCTTGTTGACCTTGATTATGATCATGACCGCGACCATCAAGATCATTTTAAGATCACGCGAATAGTTTCAAATGGAACCCTTTTTTACTCAGGAATTGGAAAAAGGAGTAAATTTCACGTCCAAATATGACCTTGACTATGACTATCATAATGACTTTTAAGGCCATTAAAAGATGAAATCAAGGCATCAAAAACAATTTGCACTAGTTAAAATGTTCGACAGTACAATTCTGAGCTTTGTGGGGATCATCCAAAGGTGATTTTGGTCATGACCTTGACCATCCCTTTCAAGATCATGCAAAATTTTACATTTTCAAATATAATTTTTTTGATTTCTAATAATTTGGCGTAAAATTCAATGAGTTGTCTTATGAATAACATTTAAGATTGACATGACATTGACTTAGAGGTCACATACGGTCGTATCATATCTTGCTTTTACCAATTCCGGTATAGGAATGAGAGATTTTCATCGAAAATTTTGACATGACCTTCAAGGTCATGGTCAAGGTCATGATCAAGATCATCTTTGGGGACCCCCAGAAACCTCACTATTGTGCTGTCGAAAATTTGTGCTAAAGCAAACTGTTTTCAATGCTTGCTTAAGCTTGGGGTGACCTTGAAGCTCATGGCCATGGTCAGGGTCGTTTTCGGACGTAGAATTTCCTTCCCTGTCCAAGTCCGATATAAAAAAGGGGCTCCATCCGCTTGAACTTTGAATGACCTTGAATTTCTAGGTGAAGGTCGTGATCAAGGTCACATACTTTTGCTCGAAACTTCTATTTCTACGACGCGTAGTTTATAATAACTTATTTTGAAAGCAATATCTTTTCGATGCAACATGTTATCGTTTCATCTCTTTTCAGCGCAATGGGAGTGCCCCAGTCAAAATCTCCGATAGAAAGGAGAAACACCATGGTGCGGCGTTCTCAAAGGAGGTCAATCTACACCATCAGAGCAAAACTAGACAAAATCTACCTGGACATCAAACATTTCCAAGGCACAGAAGAAAACGAGGAATACGAATGTATCTTAGAGCAACTGGAACGTCTACGATATGAACTTTCTAGAAAAGTAAAGGACGTGCAGCCCCAAGTCAGAAACTTCTACAAGATTACTATGAGGCGAATTGATGAGGCTGAAGAAGCTTTAGAGGACCAACTTGAAGATAATAGAGAGTTTAACAAGCAGGTTAAAGACAGAAAAGGAAGATCGAGGCAACCACCTGCCTCAAGAGCTAGAAGAAGTAGGAGCAGAACGTTGGATGATTCTGAAGACGACGATGATGAAGATGATAACAAGGCAGAAGATAACAGGAATCACAAAGAAGAAGAAAGCCAAACTAAAGAAGAAGAAAGCAAAACTAAAGAAGAAAAAGACAAAAAGAAGGAAAGAAAGATACCCTCGCTCACCGGCTTCAAGAGACGATTCTTCAAAAAGAAAGACGATTCAGGCGACGAAAAAAACGATAGCAGAGACTCAAATTCCGACAATGAGGGTACTAGGAAAGAATCAGTCATTTCACAGAGTAGCCCAGAACTAAACAAATCGGTAGAGATGAAGCTAGTGAAAATTTTGACGCCGAGTACAAGTGATATCGATATCCATACAACCATAAATGGTTCCCAAGAAGTGCGAAGTCCTGACGAAAAAAGAAAGTCGATTTTGAAAGTTGGAGTGCCTGTAATGCCTGAAAATATGGTCGATGAGATTACGAAGAGGTCGCAACGTCTGTCTGTTCATTATAGAGAGGAGAAAGATCGTGAAGCTGAAAGTGCGCTTGCAATCAAGGTGAAGCAAATAATAAAACAACTAGAGGATACAGAGTACGATATAGCAGGGTTTGTAGGCAAGAAAAACGGAAAGCGTTATAACCGCATCAAGGACAAATTGAAAGCTACTCTAGCAGAGTTAAATCAGTACAATACGACTGAAGAAAGCACCAAGGACAACATAGTTCGTGCGAAGAACTACGTAGGCAGCTGTTTGGCGTTTTTGGATGAAAAAGCTGCGGAAAACCAAGAGGAGTCAGACAATGACGTGTTCTTGCCTGGGAGCAACGCTGGCAGCCGACAGATGTCGCCCATGATGTCTCCTACTCAAGACTTCTTTAGATATTCCAAAACCACTGCCATCTAGAATAGGTTTGGTTGGTAGTCGATCTTTGGAGACATGTTATTTTCCCTGCATTCTTGCTAAGTTTAAGGTTTCCTTATTTCGACATTAACCTCTGTGTTTATAAAAAAAATCCGCATAAAATGTCAATTCATTATTTGTGACCAAATGCAAGGTAAAAAGGTCTTCATTTTTTATACGTGACAAATTTCCTGTCACTTCCAAGTGACAAGACAAATTAGGCGTTCTGACAATGAGACGAGCTTGAAGAACGACTATAAATTCTTCCTTAATACTTTTTTTACCAATATGTTAAGTGACTGTATCTAATGATAACGGATTAATATTCCTTTTTCGATTATTGACTATGATTAAATATATAACTTGAATTTGTGAGTACAAATGTTGCAATAAAAGTCTACACGATAGTAATAATTGGTGTTTGTTATTATGGTAAATCTTTTCTTGAAAATACCTGGATACTAGTCGTATAAGCGCTAGGTAAAGAAGGATTATGAACATGGAAGTAGTAGAATCCGGTAAGGTTCCTTGCTTTTTTATGAGTGAAGGGAGTGATCATACCGGCCTTTTCTCAGTACGTAAAAGGACATGGTCAAATGATAGGATGCTTTAAATATTGTTTTTACGGGTTGTATTGGTATACAAGGGTTTTTTGGTACGACTAAACGAACCATGGGCATACCTTTACTGTAGCCGCTAGAGGGCGCTCTCTACTGTACCTGTAGTGTATTTAAATGACCGAAAATTTTTTCTTAGTGCAATTTTTTGGTTTTTGAATAAAAAAACTGATTCTTCGCACTTTTCTGCATAAAAAACCTCTCGTGTGAGTTTTCGTTATAGTCAGCCGTTTTTGAGATATTTCGATTTTTATGGTTCGATGCATTTTTAATTATTTATGGGAGGATAATACTTTTTTTTACATTTTTGATTTGGGCATTATAAAATTTATAATTATAAATTCCAAGAAGGTCGCAGCATTTAAAAAAATGTGATTCTTCGTTCTCCGTCCCGTGGCTGTAGTCCTTCCACAGGTTGCAAATGGTAAGGACGCCTATGGTCATTTCTAAGAACACGGTGAACATGGCTTGCTGAAATTCCCAAGGCACCAGAAACACTAGTGGTCGGATCTCTATCAAACTCACGCAGAATCATACGGGTAAATCTGCGCTGACGAACATTTATGTTTTGATCTCTTTGGAGATTTCCAAAACCATTTTCAATTATTTGGCTATGCACTCTTACAAATACTGAGCGAGTTGGATGTCGTCTGTTTGGAAATCTTCGTGCGTATTCTCTGGCTGCTTCTGCTGCTTACAAAGCCATACAAAATGAATATCCGCTAACTCTTGATTGGAGAATAAAAATGGCATTTTTATAAAACTTACAAAAAAAACAGGTAAAAGAAACTAAATTTCATGCATTCACAATTGCAAAAAAACCTTTCAGGTTTCAACAGACAACAAAACTAACTGTCAACTAATTGACGTTTAACCTTATTCTGCTTTCAATTTCAAAAATATTTGCAGGCACAGAATACTTCTAAACATTATCGAGATACTGACTTTTTAACGTTATTTTATCATAAATAATAAAAAATGCATCGAACCTTAAAAATCGAAATATCTCAAAAACGATTAACTATAAAGAAAATTCACAAGAGAGCTTTTTTATGTGGAAGAGTGCGAAGAATCAGTTTTTTTATTCAAAGAGCAAAAAATTGAACTAAGAAAAAATTTTCGGTCATTTTAATACACTACAGGTACAGTAGAGAGCGCCCTCTAGCGGCTACAGTAAAACTATGCCCATGGTTCGTTTTGTCGTACCAAAAAACCCTTGTATACCAATTTTCACTGTTATACATTAAATATTGTTCGAAATATTTAAAATAAACTATTTTAGAAAGTAAATTTAAACACCCTGTGTTTCGGAAGCCACGCATTTTTCGACCCATGTTTATATAGACTTTATGCATTAATTTTAAAAGTTCTATCGGATCTTAAAGTTATGCAACAATAAACTGAAACACCCGGTATAGTATCACCTATTTTATGTGCCATCCAATCAGTTTTCTTAACATGTTGAACGATAATACAGCTACTTAGCAGGAAGTGGAAACTAGATGGAATCCGGTGCCGGACTCGATCATTTTCATTTTTTTGTTTTTTTATCGAAATTAACACCTTTTACCAATGAAATGTGCAAATCAATTATCCAAATAGATTGATTGTGCCTCTTGTAGTTTTTTAGTAATTTTTTTTTATTTATTCAACTATCTTATTTTTAGCAATTTATAGTATGTGACACAAAACTCAAAATTTCAAGGGTTAGCAACATCAGCATTTTGAAAAATAAAGGGTTGAATTCAGTTATTCTACTTCCTGGTATTTTCTTAACTGCAACGCACTGCAAGTCATACTCTGAATTTATTATTTTTTGCAGAAAAAAGAGTAACACATGATCTATATATATATATATATATATAATAAAAAGTAGGAAAATAGTGGGCAAAATCCGCAAAAAGGAGGAAAGTGGATTCGAGCAGAAAATAGGATATGAAATGATTGCACATATGAAACTACCGGGCCTGATGAAGCCAACCAACAGAAATACGTATCGCTCGGGTTACCTATCCTATTTTCTGCTCGAATCCACTTTCCTCCTTTTTCCGGATTTTGCCCATTATTTTCCTACTTTTTGTTATATACCTTTCTCCGCATGATCATTTTCTCTTTATATAAATATATATATATAAAAGGAAGAATTAATTTTATGCACCCTATTTACTTTTTTTGTTTTAATTAATTCTACCACTGGTTTCCACTAAATTTGACCTTCCAGACCAACTTGAAATTGAAATATGAAAACCCAAAAAAAAACATACTATGCAGCTCCAGACTTAACAATTGTATGATACGTGCATTTTTAGGGTTCAACAGTGCCTGAGATTTAAAACTATTATTTTCAGATATGAGTTCTCGGTCCATACTACGTACCACCTCAGTATGTTCATTTAAGTACGGAACACTCTGTATAGAGTACGACAAAATCCTCTAGCAACTCGCCAATGTTGGCTCTTTCAAGTCTGAGTCGTGAGCTTCGTAGATGAAGTCTTTTATCAGAAATTGGCTTTTAGTAAATTTGTTTTTATAAATGATCTTGTGCGTGATCATATATTCTACACAAAGCCACAACAATTAAACATTGAATTGTGTGCGTATACATGGGCCATCAATTTATGTCTGTCACTGAAGCAATACATTCGATTGGACTAATTATCTGTTCAATTAAATTCCGAGGTCTGGTATTTACATAGCTAACATATCATCGATCTGAAACGTGGCTGTACACAGAAGGAAAGTCAAAAGCTCGTCTTCACAAGGAAAACAAATACAAAGCAGGTGTCAAACCATCTGTCTTTTGCAGATTTTCTAAGCTGTAAGCAGTACCGTTCTATGCCTTCATAGAAAATTGACCCCTGACCTCTAGCTTTTATATGAAAAATTTGTATATGAAAGTTATAGGATGTACTAGCTAACGAAAATTTGTCCGATTCTTAAGTGAGGTATAAAAAATGAATAGAATTTCATTGGGAAGCGAAAATACAAATTTTCCATTGGGGTGCTAGGACTAATATCGACCCCTTTCATACACCAAATTTAGCCGTATGTCACTTGCTTTTATGATTTACTCTACATCACAAATTCCTAGCATAGTTTAGTAGAAAATGAACTGCAACAATAAAGCCGAAATTAAACCGCACTAAACGTGGCCATAAATTAATTTATCTTCACGAGGCGACATATTTTTCCCCATTAGGACCAGAGGGTAATTTCCTGATGAAATATGACTGTTTGTCTAGTTTATGGATGGCGAGAGATGCGGTTTAAGCAATAAACTGGGGTCGACACAATGACAATGTTACATGTATACAATAACTGGAGGAGTATTGATCAGAAATTGAATTTTCGCCTTGGAAAATATGAAGCAGTATGGATGACGATGACGATGATGATGACGATGACAACGACGACGACGATGACGATGACGATAACGATGAAGATGACGATGACGACAACGACGACGATAACGATGACGATGATGATGATTATGATGATGACGATGACGATGACGATGATGACGACGACGATGACGATGACGATAACGATGAAGATGACGATGAAGATGACGAAGACGACAACGACGACGATGGCGATGACGATAACGATAACGATGATGATGATGATGACGATGACGATGACGATGACGACGACGACGACGATGAAGATGACGATAACGATGAAGATGACGATGACGATGACGATGATGGATGATGATGAATGATGATGGATGATGATGGACGATGATGGATGGTGATGGATGATGATGAGAGTAGACATTAAAAAATGGCATCAAGTAGGTTGACTCTGCACTTCTCACGCAACGCAGTCTTCATGTCATTTCATTTAATTTCTTTATTGGTGCTTAATACACTTACACAGGTCAAATTAGAAGTTAAAATACAAAAGCATAAAATAAAAAAAAACAATAAAATTTGTTGGAAAGCCAAACCATTATAAGAGATCCGAATAGTTATTACTTAAAAATTCTGCGATGCTGGGAAAATCATTAATTATACTTAAACGTGCTGGTACCAGACATTCTGAGATTCTCAGGAGAACATTATAAAAAAGGATTCCATAATAGCTAGAGTCGTTTCTATTTCTTCGTAGACGATATTTAGGAATATCTAACTTATGCATGTTACGTGTGTTGTAACTACGACATCACTGTGCGTTTTGTATAGATCCAGATTATTGCGAACATAACATAAGTAGATAAATATACATACATAGAGATGGAAGGGTAAGGATCTTTAGGTTGATGAATGCCTCCCTACATGGCCATATTACTCAGACTTGTGATGACTCTGATTCAGCGCCTTTGTAGTGCAAATACTTTAGGAATATGCACAGAGTGACCAAAGTTCAAGAGTGAATATGAAATTCTTGAGAGGAAATATCCATAACATGCGGTTAGCAACGAAACACCAGAAACACAGCTTTTCAGATTCCTAATTAAATAAATTTTATTGGATAGTTCCCTGGAAATAATGTTTACATGTTATCATGGACTGAGTCTTTAAAGCATTAAGTGTCAGTTTATTTGCTAAGAAGCAATTTATTATATATTCAACATTCGCGTCAGTTCTTAATGGATTATGTTCAGCGCAAGTTAGACGGACTTGTGATGTAGATATCTTTGAGCAACAGAAAACTTGAGCGTCGAACTACAAATATTATAACAAACTTTATATACTAAGTGAAATATAAATCAGAACACCCAGTTTAAATGGTTTTAATTTAATAAAATTTTGTATAAGTACTTAATGAAGCATAATAAGTAAATGATAAAAATTTCAAAATGATTGCACTGCTTTAAAGCCCGTTGACCTTTAATAATGTGTGGATGCACCCTGATGTGCTACGCATTCTCCAACGCGCCTAGGCATGCTTCTGATCAGGTGGTCAATGTCCTCCTGTGGTATCTCATTCCAGGCAACCACCAACTCCTCTCGAAGTGCTTCTAGAGTCTGAGGAGGACGTTGCAAATTGAGCAATCTCCTACCCATCATATCCCACACGACACGTGCTCAATTGGGGATAAGTCGGGAGATCTTGGTGGCCATGGTAACAATGTGACATCATTATGTTGAAAGAAGTCTATTGTGACTCTTGCAACATGTGGTCGGGCATTATCTTGTTGGAAAGTTGGATCTACCAGGGTGTCAAGATAGGGTAAAAGATGGGGTTCTAGAACTTGTTGGATATAACGCTGCGCGTTCATGTTACCTCTGATGAAGATTAAAGGTGACCTGGAAGCATAAGCTATAGCACCCCAAACCATAACTCCAACAGTGTGATGAACATGTCTTTCAACAAAAAACTGGGGATTCCTCCTTTCACCACGTCGCCTTCTAACCCTGGCACGACCATCGTGCATGCCTAAACAAAATCGAGACTCGTCACTAAAGACAATACTGTTCCATTCCTGATCCCAGAGTGACCGTTGTCTGCACCACTCAAGACGATTACGTCGGTGTTCTCGAGTTAAAGGGAGGACCCAGTGTAGCCGGTATGAAAACAAGCCAAAACTTCTCATTCGTCGGTAAACACTTCGCATGCCAATAGGTCTTCCGTGTTCTGCAAACCATTCATTTGCAATGGACCTGGTAGTGGAGAAACGGTCCCTTAAGGCCAATAATCTTAGGCGGCGATCTTCACGGTCTGTTGTTCTACGGCGGCGTCCAGTGCCCCTTGCTCTTTGCGTACGGCCTTCTCGAAGCCATGCCTGACAACACCTAACCACAGTGTCTACACTTCTTTGCACTCTAACTGCAATTGCCCGAAAAGAAAGTCCAGCTTCCCGAAGTCCCACTATACGGCCCCTATCAAACTCACGAAGTTGACGAAATCGTACAAGTCTCCGTACTCTAGGCATCGTAACCGATCGTAACGGATGTCAAGAACCAAAATCCGCCAACGTTGATTCTTTACTGCGGCTGAAATATTCATTTTTAGAGCGTTAGTGAATTAAAAAAAAGCAGTATAAAAACCGGAATGTCCAACTGATAAGGCTGAAAATTTTTTCACTTGTTATTTACAGTAAGATAAATACATTCACCAACTCTTATTAAAATAAAACTATTTAAACTGGGTGTTCGAATTTATATGTCACTTAGTATACTAGCGTTTAGGTAGATTTAGATTTTTTCGATTTCGCTTTTTGAAACAATTTGACACATTTATTTCCTTTGAAGGAATAGGAAGTATCGAGTCAATCTACTTGACGCTATTTTTTTTATCTGACTAATGATAAAGGCGAGATATTTGGATCATTGCCAAGTGTCATTTGACTCCATATAACTCAGCTTTCATCAAAAAGGCGACGTCTATATTCCACTGTCAGCCCGAGGATGTTTCTTTTTCTGTCCATTGATTCAGTCCCCCCACTATGCACTTCGCTCCCGGCGAGTATACTGCATTTTTGGATATATTATCGCAAATTTGCATTCGCACGCCTGGGCCTAAATACTGATCTTGTATAACAATAACTGGATGAGAAATTCTTTGGCCAAACCTGTAGAATTAGATGGTTATACCGCTCGCTCTACAGTTCCTAAGCAATTACTTTTAATTGGCTTGATACAGTGCTGTAAAAGAGACATAAAAACGGAGAAAGTAACACAGACACTTTTTCGTTTGCATGATTAACGAGTGGCGGTAAACATAGCAGAACTGCTGCGAAATTCAGAGCGGCGCAACTTGTCACTTCGAGGATGTTTTTGTTCCACATTCCAGTGACAATAATTACTTCAATAATACCCCAGTAGAGTTCAGTTGGAGAAGTTATAAAAACTGTTGAAATTGTAACTAAACATGTTGCTTTCATGCTTTTTGAACGAACAAAAGCATAGCAGCTACCAAAATAAATCAGTGCAAAGCGTCATCTTTTACTAAAATTTAGTAATGAGAGAGTGAATAGTGGCTATCGATTGGAAATGTGAAGATTTCAGTTCACGGTGACCGCTAGAGGCTCAAAATTCTGGCGGTACAATAGATTTAGATCAAGTCATGTGTGTACCAGACTTTCTTAGTTCCTTTAGACGCTATTTACTTATTTTGGATTTAGAATGACGTCATTTTGCTTATTATGTTCGCTCTTCCCTTAACCCAAATGCTGTTTTCGATACTTCTTAGCCGGAGTACGACAAGCTCGCACAATTAGCGCCAATTTAGACTCGAATCAGCATCGCGTTGTAAAATGTGCCATCGTTTCATTCGCGTTTCGATTGTCTAATCTAGTCGGCTCAGATAACGCAATTGTTCCGCGAATGTTTACACTAACCATCACCATCGCCTCGGGAAGATAACAGAGCGTTATCTCTTCCCAATATGGCGAACGCTCCTCAATTGTTTCTAGCGGCGGAGCGTCAAAAGCAAAGGCTGCTAGATGTGCATCACGTCGCTTAGCCGGGATGACCGGATGATTCGTTGAAGCGGTACACTGGTGAGTTATGTTCAGTTGTTTTTGTTATTGGCGTGGATCACTAGATGCTGGGTAACCCTGATCGTGATTGAATGCGCTTGACTGGTGATTCCGTCCGAGCTCGTATTTCGTAAGACGATGGATTCAAGTAAGTTTTTTTTATTTGGACAGCCAGGGAGGCAAAGCCTGAATTTTACGGATATAAGGAGGAAATTTGTTTAGTTTTTGAGTTGTTAAAAAAATGGCGTCAAGTGGATTGGCGCATTACTTTCCACTCTTTCGTTACAGCTTTATTTACAATTTTTCCGTAGTGCAACTTTATCACTACAATCTACTATCAAGGACGCAACATTTGCCTCTACAATTTCCAATCCATCCAACGAAATTCTGAAAATAAGCAGGGGTTTTGGAACGTCGAAAAAAGATGTTCTGTATTTTTTTTTATTTATTTATTTATTTATTTATTTCCAACAGGTGAAACCCAATTACAGGAAACGCTGAAAAAAATAGCAATTAAAGAGACATGGTTCTTGGACTTAAATCTATAGTATCACACATTCTGAATAAGATTGGATGATCTATAACAGTTAATAATCGTTGCACAACTGTCACTGTAAATATCACACGATTCAGTAACACTGTTCATGACGCAGCACATGAGATCAATTGGCGATTTTGTCATAACATTTGTACGGCCAGCTTGACAATAGAATGCCATTTGTTGTCGACTCCCTAGCCTTGGAACGCGGAAACATATTTTTTCAAGTAAATTTTGACAATCAATTTCATTGTGAATGAGGCCATACAAAAACGACAAAGCAAATATGTTTCGTCTTGTTGACAGTGAATCCAAATTGAAAAAATCTAATAGGGCACTATGGTCTTTCTGGATAAGAACCTGTGCATTTAAGGTGAAAATACTTTAAAGCTTTACGTTGAATGGCCTCAAGGATCACGACAGAATTTTTGTATATAGGAGACCAGATCAGAGTCGCATACTCCAACTTGCTCCTGACAAAAGTAAAAAATAAAGTCATTAATGTATCAACATTGGAGAAACCCTTCCAGTTTCTGATACAGAAACCGAGTAGTCGAGTGGCAGCCGACGAGATATTGAGTATGTGCTCAGTAAACGTTAGCTTGGTATCAAATATGACTCCAAGGTCTCTATAAGAGGTGCATCTGTCTATTGATCGACCAGCCAAAGATTGCTAGGGACGAAAGGGGGAAATGCGATGAAAAAACCTTACCATTAGACGATTTTATATGGAGTCATAGGCGGAGATCGGAGAGACTTGAATTATTAATTGAATTTATATTTTATTACAACTGGTAGTATTAATATTTTTTTGCGATTCATAATGACGTGATACCAAACATACATTATAAGAAATAAATATACACAAACACTGAATATTGAGAACAAAATAAATATATTTTTTAGGCAACAAGTAATATTCCTATGTACGCATTATGATTGAACAGCAAAACAAATTATGCATTCTTCTAAAATAGAATACAACAAGTCAAAAATATCTGACTGAATAGAAAAATATAGGAAAACAAAAAGTAATTTCTTGATGAAATAACCCATAAACAACACATAGAATTAGACTTTCTACTGAGATACTAAAAGCCACAAACCAATAGTATAATAAATGAATATCTAAAAATTCTAAAAGGTAGCCAATCTAGTATAGTTTCAATCCTGATTAGAGTCATGATCACTGTCTGAGGAACTGTCATTGCTATCACTTTCACCTCCTATGTTGATTATTATTTCTTCCTGTATTTCTTGAATGAGACTGTCTTTTTCCCAATATTCATCTTCAATTTTTATAACATGTCCAATAACCTTTTGCCAGTCACTGGCACTTACTGAAGCGATGGCCTTATTAGAAATTTCATCTAGTTTTTTTATAGTAAATTCGCCGCTTGTATTATGGCTTCTAATGAAAAATTTTACTTGTGCCCAAATCATCTCTATGGGATTAAACTGACACATATAGGGTGGCGTTCGAAGTGGGGTGTG
The DNA here is from genome assembly GCA_963669975.1 of Acanthoscelides obtectus. Classification (NCBI taxonomy): domain Eukaryota; kingdom Metazoa; phylum Arthropoda; class Insecta; order Coleoptera; family Chrysomelidae; genus Acanthoscelides; species Acanthoscelides obtectus. The sequence continues at coordinate 8,951,256 of CAVLJG010000004.1, read as the reverse complement.
TCCGAAACTTCTTATTAAATTATCTATCTTATAATTTTTCTCATCAGATGGTGGCCTATGTAGACAAGCTATTTCATAAAGCTCCATTTTTTTAGCATTAGGATCATGCTCTATACCTTTTTTGCTCAACCACGTGATGATGTCTCTTTTTAGAGAAGATCTAGTTGGAGGCTTGTCTTCCAAAGCTGAATGGTAAGGTGCATTATCCATTATTATAATACTATTAGGAGGAATGTTAGGAAATAGTTTTTCAGTAAGCCACTTCGTGAAATTTTCTTGGTTCATTTGACCGTGATAATCACCAGTGGCACAGCCAGCCTTGAAAATGAGACAGGCTCCAGGAACAAAACCATCTTGCGAACCCGCATGAACAATTATAAGTCGTCCTGGAAATGAATAAATAGCCTCATTTTAGTGTTATTTTAAGTTTGCCAACACCTTTTTGAATCACTATGTATAAAAAACATATTTTTGAGAAAAAAATACTTGCAAGGGATTATGTATTCAATTAGACAAATTAAATGAGCACTTATTAAGAATATTCCAAAATTGAGAAAAATGTATAATAAGCAAAATCGAGGTGAAAGAAACTTTATTACCTGTAGAACTTATATTGCTCAGGACACCCATAATTTCTTCGCTTTGCCAGCATTTCTTGAAAGTGAGGTCATTATCAACCCAAGTTTCGTCCAAATAAATAATATGCCTTCCTTCTTCCCGGAACTTTTTAATAGACCTAAGATACTTGTATCGCCAATGTAAAATACTGGGTCTTTCCATTAGTAATTTCCTTTTGTTGTGGCATTTACGCCAGTAAAATCCTTTTGCTTTTAAAAGCAGCCTCAACGATTCTTTACCAAATGGAAATTCCATTTCTTCCTTCAGTTTGATTAGAAGTTTACTACAAGTAGGTACCACTTTAAAATCACAGTAAAATTTTTCTATCATTCTCCGAATAATGGAAAAATCGACTCCATCAATTTTTTGGATCACAGAAGGGCGTGATCTCTTTTTTCCGGGAGAAGCTAAAGGCTGTGTGGAGGTTGCATTTTGCCTGTCTTTATCTTCTTTTCTAATTTTACTTATAGTTCGTTCACTAACACCCGTATAATATGCCGCCCTTGCATTTCTAGCTACCAGTGGATAAACGAAAGTATTGTTAGCCGCTTCTGCATCGCAAGCACGTATCACGTTTGCTATTATTTCCCTTGCCTGGCTGTGAATAACTTTCCCATGCTTGAATTCCATTATCACCACTAAACAGTAAATTATATTTTCAAAGTATTTGCCAACTGCCTACGCCTATGGGAGTAGGTTTATAAATGACCGTGCCATCGGCACGTTATTCTAGTTTCAGATAAGATAAGAGTTTTGGACCAATCAGCGACCGGATGTTTACCTGCGGCCTGGGTTTTCCAGCTACATTGCCAAATTCAGCGGAACAATTCTATATCTTAAATATGTTAATATGTATGGACCGCATTTTATGTAGAACATCTGACAACTTCGCAATTTTTTGTCCGCATTCTTTCGGCTTGCAATCTTTCGCTGGTCCAACATTATAACCTGACCATTGATGTTATAATTATCATTTATATCATTTTTTTGTTGTTTTGTCCATAGCTTTCTAGTCTCATCAACGTTAGAGCGGTACTTTTAGAGTTGAAGAGCGCTGTGGTCATTTTCGAAAATTATGCGCAACTACAATTCTTGTTATTTTACGTCAGGTCGCTTGTAGACGTCATTGATCTGGAATAGAAGCGTGCGAAACACTCAAGCTGACTCATTGGGAATAGAGGAAAAACCAATGTACGTGGGTAATTCAAAAAGTACGGTTTCTTATGTTTCTAACACCTACATCAAGTAATTATTTCTGATTTTTCGTACATTGTTAGAAAGGATAAACATTGGTTCATTTAGTGCCACCACTGTGACCGCTAGAGGCTGAAGATGCTGACGGTAGATGTAGTCGCTTCGCCATTTAACCAGACTAACTAGATATGCTGCTTGTGTCCGCCCGACCATGCATAGCTGTTTCGTGCATTTAGCAACTCATCAGCATGATCGGGACTGCTTGATTTTCATAGCTTTCTACGGTACCATGTCAGCGCTCTATTTTGAGGTTACGTTACAAATATTCATTTGCGTCAAACTGATCAGGCTTTTGATTTATTTAGTATTTTCTATGTAGCCTTAAATTTCCTTCGATTCATAAAGAAAACATAGCCTCACCATAGGAGATCGCCGACGCTGACATAGAGTAGTAGAACTCTAGAAATATCCCAGCCGTTCTGAAGGATAGAAAAGACTATGGAAAACAAGTTGGCCATAAAGGCGTCCTACAATTGTAGAAACGACTGACGATACGGCCTTAGTCTCTGTGATAACGAATAAAAGCATAGCAACAATCCTTTATCTAAGATGTAAGGTCGATTGAGATAAATGACGCGTGCGCTGTTTTGTGTCGATTGAAAAAGCACGTTTGACTAGAAAGGGATTCAGTTCCGACGACGTAGTGAAAGATGAGGTTCATTAATCTGTCATGTGTGTTTTTCTAATCAAAACACGTGTGCTTAAAGTTCTTCTTTATTGTATACGATCAGGTGATAACATTGGCGTTATACACTACAAATAACTCTTTTTGATAACAATAATATACTAAGTGACATATAAATCCGAACACCCAGTTTAAATGGTTTTATTTTAATAAAATTTTGTATAAGTACTTAATGAAGCATAATAAGTAAATGATAAAAATTTCAAAATGATTGCACTGCTTTAAAGCCCTTTGAGCTTTAATAATGTGTGGATGCACCCTGATGTGCTACGCATTCTCCAACGCGCCTAGGCATGCTTCTGATCACGTGGTCAATGTCCTCCTGTGGTATCTCATTCCAGGCAACCACCACCTCCTCTCGAAGTGCTTCTAGAGTCTGAGGAGGACGTTGAAAATTGAGCAATCTCCTACCCATCATATCCCACACGTGCTCAATTGGGGATAACTCGGGAGATCTTGGTGGCCATGGTAACAATGTGACATCATTATGTTGAAAGAGGTCTATTGTGACTCTTGCAACATGTGGTCGGGCATTATCTTGTTGGAAAATTGGATCTGCCAGGGTGTCAAGATAGGGTAAAAGATGGGGTTCTAGAACTTCGTGGATATAACGCTGCGCGTTCATGTTACCTCTGATGAAGATTAAAGGTGACCTGGAACCATAAGCTATAGCACCCCAAACCATAACTCCAACAGTGTGATGAACATGTCTTTCAACAAAAAACTGTGGATTCCTACTTTCACCACGTCGCCTTCTAACCCTGGCACGACCATCGTGCATGCCTAAACAAAATCGAGACTCGTCACTAAAGACAATACTGTTCCATTCCTGATCCCAGAGTGACCATTGTCTGCACCACTCAAGGCGATTACGTCGGTGTTCTCGAGTTAAAGGGAGGACCCAGTGTGGCCGGTATGAAAACAAGCCAAAACTTCTCATTCGTCGGTAAACACTTTGCATGCCAATAGGTCTTCCGTGTTCTGCAAACCATTCATTTGCAATGGACCTGGTAGTGGAGAAACGGTCCCTTAAGGCCACTAATCTTAGGCGGAGATCTTCACGGTCTGTTGTACTACGGCGGCGTCCAATGCCCCTTGCTCTTTGCGTACGGCCTTCTCGAAGCCATGCCTGACAACACCTAACCACAGTGTCTACACTTCTTTGCACTTTAACTGCAACACATGTCAAGAACCAAAATCCGCCAACGTTGATTCTTTACTGCGGCTGAAATATTCATTTTTAGAGCGTTAGTGAATTAAAAAAAAAGCAGTATAAAAACCGGAATGTCCAACTGATAAGGCTGAAAATTTTTTCACTTGTTATTTACAGTAAGATAAATACATTCACCAACTTTTATTAAAATAAAACCATTTAAACTGGGTGTTATGATTTATATGTCACTTAGTATAGTTATAATAAAAATAATAATAATAGTAATAGTAATAATAATAATAATAATATGGAAATCAAAGGAAGTGCAGATTGTTACCATTGCTATTTCTGTGGAAGTCTCCTCCAGATTGAAGATTTGAGACCTTCGAAAAGGCCTTCACATACTATTTTAAGAAGGCGTTATACAGGGTGATACACAAGTCGTGACAAAAAATAAAACATCATACACAGGACCGCATTTAAGGGTGGTCTTCTATGTAACATTTTTTCGTCTAGAGCTTCATTAAAAAGATACGGGCTGTTGAAGTTTAAAAATAAAAGACAATTTTCTTTAATATCTTCAAAACCGTCAATTGGAATGAACTAAAATTTGGTATGTAGGTTTACCTAAGTTTTGTCCACATTAAAAACTATTTACTTAAAATAAACGTGCCCCAGTGGCGGAGATACAGGGGACTGGTTGCACTATTTTTCCAGTTAAAAACAGTACGCCACTGTTTTTTTTTCGAAACGCGCAATTTTTCGAATTGTATCTTCAATTTGCTACAAATCATTACTCTTGTGTTTTTTCTAGAGTGCATTGTTTTCGTAAAAATAAAAAAAAATAGTAGAAAGCTTTGCAGTAGGTTGGCGTCTGTTAGGAAATCTACATTAAAAATAATATCGGCGAACTCGTCATTGCTAAATTCCATTCCACAACATTCAAAAACGGTTAAAAGAAACTCTTGACTTGACTTTTCAAAAAGAAAAAAATGGTAGTAGTAACAATAACAACCGTACTCTAACAAACTATCTCCCAAGAAACCATCTAATTTCTTTTATGTTTATTTTTACGAAAAAAATAGAAGATCCCCCCTTAAAATGCGGTGCAGTGTATGATATTTCATTTTTGGTCACGACTTGTGAATCACCCTGTATACAAACGTGTCGTATTGTGTAAAAACTATCCTCGGTTGGGGGGAACTCCCCCAGAATGATAGTACATCACCATATGTGAGAACTATGAGCAAAAAGAAAACATAATATTTGTAATAAAACATTTATTTCATTGTTAAATAGCTACTATAACAAATCAAAGATCGAAACAAAATGGTAGCACGAAGACGCATACACTTGAAAAACAATACAATACAGATTAAAAATCAGTTTTACATGCAAAGAACACTTCCAAGCTATAAAAACACTTATTCTATAGTAACGGTTTCTATTTTTGCTTCTTGAATGTGTTCTTTTAAATTATTGAAAATTTTACAACCCATATAACTCAAAAATTCCTGATATGCTGCAGTACGTTGTTGATATCTCGAAATATTTATTCAGGGTGTCCGCAAAGTTGGGGTTTTCCGTTACACGACGTGTAGATCTTGAAAACATAAGCAATTTTTCTTAGTACCATATACACCAATGTCTTAAGGAAACCGAGATAAAGGGCTCTGCAACATCAAAAATATCTGAATACCGTCCTGTAGCCGCAGTGGTACAAGGTCACCGGCTCAACCCGACGACAGAACTGGGTCGGGGTCAGTGTGTCAGGTCAGTATGCAACCTTCAACCGACGGTTACGGTCACGCGTGTATAGGTAAACGAACCCGTATAATCGATTGCGTTTCAAAAAAAAATAATAATGGCATACTCATACACCAATAATGAACTCGTTGATATGTTGTTAATTTATGGCGAATGTCTTCAAAATGCTACAGAGGCTTCGCGAGTGTATGCAGATCGTTTCCCTAGACGACATCATCCAAGGTCCCGCAGATTTGTGTAGCTGGTCCAGAGAGTCAGGGATACGGGCCATTTGGAGGAATTTCGAGGTGGGCACAGTGGGAGGCCTAGAAAACCACGAATGGTGTAAGTTGAGGAAGAACTACTGAATCGCGTAGACGAGAATCCCTCAACAAGCACTAGAGACGTGGCTAGAGAAGTGCAAGTAACAAAAACTAAAGTGTGGCAAACACTGCGTGAAGAGGGGCTGTATCCGTTTCACGTCCAACGTGTATAAGCCCTTCAACCTTACGATTTTCCAGCAAGAGTGCGGTTTTGTGAGTGGTTGTTGCATCAACATGAAAATAATCCGGACTTTTTGAAGTGCATATTGGTGGCAGACGAATCTACGTTCACGCGTAATGGGGTGAATAACTTTCGCAACACTCATGTTTGGTCAGTAGAAAATCCGCACGCTGTCCGTCGGCCACATTTTCAACAAACATTTTCGGTGAATGTTTGGGCTGGCATGGTGAACGGTATGCCCATTGGACCATTTATTCTCCAAAATCGATTGGACGGGATGCAGTACCTAGACTTTTTACGCAACATTTTGCCTTCCTTGTTAGAAGATGTGCCATTAAGTGTAAGACAATCAATGTGGTTTCTGCACGATGGTGCTTCGCCCCATTTTAGACGCGAAGTGCGTGAGTTTTTGAATGAATTATTTCTCAATAGGTGGATCGGACGTAATGGACCCGTAGCGTGGCCTCCGCGATCTCTAGACTTAACACCATGAGATTTTTTTGTTTGGGGAGAAATGAAACGCTTAGTGTACAAACCTGAAGTGCATACGGTTGACGAACTTCGTCTCAGAATTGAACAAGCTGGTGCTTTCATTCGGGGGAGGGACTCCATTCTCAAAGCCTGCACCGATGATTGGCTACGTCGTGCACGCACCTGTGTTTTTGAATCAAACGGCGATAACTTCGAACAATACCTATAAAGTACGTTTACCTAAAAACTGAAAACGCGGCAACGCCGTCATATTTGTTACCTCTGTTCGTGGTCTGCACCACCGCCTGCGTTCGCTCGGTAGCGCATCAGCTGATTTCATTTTCTGTTGGAGCGGTATGATTTCGGGCAGAGACGTACTTAGCCCGTCTCGTCAACTGGAGAGTGAGTACTTTTTCCTTTATTTTTTTTTACTTGGTCGAACTCGTTTCACTACACATTACCTTTGTTATTTCAACGGTAGTTGTTTCTGGAAAGGACAACCCCAACTTTGCGGACACCCTGTATAGAGTTTGTTAATCGTGTTCTTCTTTCTTATTGAAGTGGTTCGATTTATTTTTTATGCACAAATATTGACAATTCATAAATGTAAATACAAGCTGCTGTTATACTTCTTAAAGCACGAAATTAATCTCTGCAAGATTAACGCTATTTACTTGCAATGATTTTAATAACGCATTCCTAGAAAAGAAAAACTGTTTATCTTCCTTAAAAATCTGGTATGATAGCGCATACAAAAACTGCCACAAACTAATGATGCATAAATTATTGAAAATAAATGCTTTGTGTACTTTGAAAATATAAAAACGTATGTCTTTGGCACAAAATTCATTGGCTCTAATTTTAATAAACACCAAATAATATCAAGTCGCCTTTGGAAACAAAAGTTTGCTTCCTTACTTTGCCGTCAGTTGACATTCATTCATTTTGAAGTGTTCGCTTTAAGATGTCGCGTAAATTAGAAATCAGAAAAGTATCTACCTATCTAAGTTGATTGGGCGGGTACCTAAAAGTGAAATCTGTTCTGTTTATCGAACAATATCTGAGTGCAAGGAGAAGATATCATGTCTGAATCCCCCAAAAAGTGGAAGACCACGTGCATTTACTGCATAGAGGTCAGAAATTGAGAGAAATTGATCTGAATTCCGTCCAGGACATCATGAGAGACATTCAAAGAAAGTTGCGTGTGGTAGAGCAGAATGGGTCATTCCACATATGCAATTCGATAGTATAGTTTAGTTAAGTATAACTATGATAACTAGTGTTTAAATACATTTCTTCATTAAAAAGAAAGCGACAAATATTTTGTACCAAAATTTTCAGTCTTGGGATACATCCGCGTATCGTAATCGTTATAATAAGTTTATTGTAATTATAGAGATAGATATCTTCTCGGTGCCTTCGATGTATTTCAATAATCTGTTCAATTCTATTACTATTTTCAGCTTATAAAATAAAACCGTTACCATGTACAATATTTATTTTATAATGATACATGTGGTACTCACTACATAGTGTGGCAGGTAGATAAGAGTATTTGTACGGTACGGATATTTTAACAATGCGTAATCAGGAAAACAAAAGATAGATAGTATCAGGTAACCAAATAAGTTCGTGCGGTTTTTAGTAGAAATATAATTTTTTATTGAGAAACAATAAGACACTATTTATTCGTCGAAGTAATCACCATCACATTCAATGGCCTTATGCCAACATGGAACCAATTTTTGTATGCCAAAAAAAGGTGATAATCTCTGGGCGAAATGGCGTGTTCAGGAATTTTATCTCGGGTCTCTTTTGCGGTATGAGGCTTGGCGTTATCCTGCAAGAATATCACTCTCTTCCGATTGATCAAAGAAGGCTGTTTATGGATGAGTGCTGCTTGTACCCGTTGAAACTGCTCATAATACAAGTCAGCAGTGATGGTTTGACCCCCCCCAGTGGCTGGCCACCAAATACACAACAAAACCTTGTTTGGGTGCAATGTTGCCATGGGCGTGTGTGGTACCGAATCAGTAGGCGATAACCAATGATACGAACGCTTAGAATTCGAATACAAGATCCATTTTTCGTCGCAGGTTAATAACCGATTAAGAAATGGATCAATAGCGTTGCGTGAAATGTTTGCTGAACAAACGGTAAGACGACTTATTTTGTTATCATTTGTCAGTTCATGTGGGACCCATTTGCTTAACTTCCACGTCTTTCCTAACTGATGAAGATCCAAACCAATAGTTTCAGGACCTACTTTGAACATTTCTGCAAGTTCTTGGCACGTTGTTCTGGAATTTGCGTTTACAACCTGACGAAGATCCTCGTTGTTCGTAACTTTTGGTCTCCCTGAGCGCGAACTGAGATCTCCCGAAGAAAATTCTTTGAACCACTTCTGTGCTGTTCGATCACTAACGGCATCATCTCCGAATGCGGTACATATTTTTCGCTTTGTACTCATACAGTGAACAACTTCGAATTACTGTTTTATTCGTCGCCATTTACAACTATTAAAACTAGGTATGAAACAATTTTCAGCAACTTTTTGTGTGTGTGAGAAAAGAAGGATTCATACTAAAGTGACAACAGGTAACAAACAATCGCTATCGATCAACAACATCCATGGCAATATGCGATATACAGCAACCGCACGAACTTATTTGGTTACCTGATAGTTGTCGAACCATAAATATACTAAGTGACATATAAATCTGATCACCCAGTTTCAATGGTTTTATTTTAATTCCGGTTTTTATACTGCTTTTTTTTAATTCACTAACGCTCTAAAAATGAATATTTCAGCCGCAGTAAAGAATCAACGTTGGCGGATTTTGGTTCTTGACATCCTTTACGATCGGTTACGATGCCTAGAGTACAGAGACATGTACGATTTCGTCAACTTAGTGAGTTTGATAGGGGCCATATAGTGGGACTTCGGGAAGCTGGACTTTCTTTTCGGGCAATTGCAGTTAGAGTGCAAAGAAGTGTAGACACTGTGGTTAGGTGTTGTCAGGCATGGCTTCGAGAAGGCCGTACACAAAGAGCAAGGGGCACTGGACGCCGCCGTAGAACAACAGACCGTGAAGATCGCCGCCTAAGATTATTGGCCTTAAGGGACCGTTTCTCCACTACCAGGTCCATTGCAAATGAATGGTTTGCAGAACACGGAAGACCTATTGGCATGTGAAGTGTTTACCGACGAATGAGAAGTTTTGGCTTGTTTTCATACCGGCCAGACTGGGTCCTCCCTTTAACTCGAGAACACCGACATAATCGCCTTGAGTGGTGCAGACAACGGTCACTCTGGGATCAGGAATGGAACAGTATTGTCTTTAGTGACGAGTCTCGATTTTGTTTAGGCATGCACGATGGTCATGCCTGGGTTAGAAGGCGACGTGGTGAAAGGAGGAATCCACAGTTTTTTGTTGAAAGACGTTCATCACACTGTTGGAGTTATGGTTTGGGTTGCTATAGCTTATGGTTCCAGGTCACCTTTAATCTTCATCAGAGGTAACATGGACGCGCAGCGTTATATCCACAAAGTTCTAGAACCCCTATCTTGACACCCTGGCAGATCTAACTTTCCAACAAGATAATACCCGACCACATGTTGCAAGAGTCACAATAGACTTCTTTCAACATAATGGTGTCACATTGTTACCATGGCCACCAAGATCTTCCGACTTATCCCCAATTGAGCACGTGTGGGATATGACTGGTAGGAGATTGCTCAACTTGCAACGTCCTCCTCAGACTCTAGAAGCACTTCGAGAGGAGTTGGTGGTTGCCTGGAATGAGATACCACAGGAGGACATTGACCACCTGATTATAAGCATGCCTAGGCGCGTTGGAGAATGCGTAGCACATCAGGGTGCATCCACACATTATTAAAGGTCAAAGGGCTTTAAAGCAGTGCAATCATTTTGAATTTTTTATCATTTACTTATTATGCTTCATTAAGTACTTATACAAAATTTTATTAAAATAAAACCATTTAAACTGGGTGTTCGGATTTATATGTCACTAAGTATATAAAGGGCGGAATACGAGTAGATGGAATCATCACGTTGTCGAAATGCGAAATCAAGTAGATCCATATTTTCCGAGCAAAGGATAAAGCGGGAATCCTGGGTCCAAGGAACGAATTTTCAATTGCAGTTTAACTATGATTTTCACTTCCAAGTTTTTCGTAAAACTATAGATAATTTTAAAGACAGGACTAGTTCTGAAGAGTTGTAGCTAAACCGCGGATGACTCGAGACACAAACGTTCCAACTAGCAAAGCAAGTTTTTGATAAAATCACTGTTAGGCCGTAAAAGCTCTCTTTTGTTGCTGCCTGAACATCAAGATGCTGGCTTAATGTTGTGTGATATGCAAATTTGCTTCCTGCAGCACATTTGCTCTAAAATGAGGTGTCAAAAGCATTCTTGTAGCATACTTATACAACACCTTATAGGAAAAACGTTTATACAACTATTTTATACGTCATATTAGCTCATTCGTCAAAATAGCTGTGGCTTCCATGGCAACCTTTATACTGCTTTCGTGTGCAAAATTACTAGTTTATTCAACAATTTGCTCTCAATACAGACTGTAACAAAAGTATGGAACGCATCGAATATCTGACGAATGACTCATCTAATTTTTTTAATGATTGTTAGGTTTAGGCGGATCCGTTGATGATATCCGCCATGTTGCCAAATCTACTGTTTTTCAAAAACTGATAGCAACTTTTGTTTTTCTTACGGAATACATTTTATTCGATATTTGTATTCTGCGAAAAATTCTGAATACTTTTTATTGAACATACTTTGACGTAGACCTTGGTTTAATTAAACAAATAGTTTTCTTATTAAACGTACTAACAAAACTCAATGGACTTTTCAATGTCAGAAGTGACAGGAAATTGTTTTCCATACTGGTCGTTGCTTAGGTGAAAAAATACCTTTTATTGTTATTTCGTTATAGTCTGTATATAACTTTTGTTTAGTAACCGTTGAAGGCTATACATCTGCAACAATATAACAACTTTTCTAGTACAAAATTTATATGCTCGGTATAGATCTGTTGCTTAATAATTATATATAATAAGTTTCTGCTGTCAACTTTCCAGGTTAAATGCCATGACCATCCTTTTTCTTGATCAATACAAGCAACACATGAATATTCGTTGTAAAGGCTTTATTAACTTTTTAAACAAATAGTGTTCTCAGTAAAGAATACGGCTCTGTCCATATTTCATTTCAAATGCTAAATTGCTGCGGATATCATGGAAATGTTCTAATAAACCAAAGATAGTGTGGAGGATGCCATGACTAGACATAACCATCCGCCATATTGAGCAAAAAATATGGTCCTCTATTGAAAATCAAATAATTCTGTTTCATTCCGATATTACAGATAGAAGATGATAACAACTATTAGTGTAATTGTGTCTAAGTATAGGATTTGTGGAAGATTTAAAGCAGATAAGTTCAGATGTTCAACTTAAAAATTTATACCATAACAAGGTATACAAGAAGATTCTACCAGTTGATCATTCGGCTAATTTTCCAAACTGTCCTGTGTTTCTCAATTATGTTCAAACTATAAAAGAAAGGGTGGATTATGGCTAACACTATAAGAAGTGTCTTGAAACTATGTCACTTAAATGTGCGTTCTCTAACAGCTCACTTTAATGATTTTGCCTCTCTTGTTCAATATAAGTTTGATGTTGTAGCAGTCACTGAAACATGGCTGCATTTCAGTATTGACAGCACTGTAGTCAATATATTCGTACTTGGGTATAATTTCTTCCGTAAGGACCGTGGGAGCAGAGGGGGTGGCATCGGTCTCTATGTTAAATTAGATATTAGCACTAATCTTATTCCAGTTGAGCTCGATGACTTTATAAATCCTCTTGAAATGTTATGCTATAAATTTAAACTGCACGGGTCCAGTATGTTAATTGTTGTTATATATAGGCCACCACATTGCTCTATACATCAAGCCACCCAGTGTTTAGAAAATCTTATCTCATTTTTCACTCCCTAATATGACAACGTTATATTCTTGGGCGATATGAATGTCGACTTGCTTGCTCATAACAACATCCTCAGCAGCTGCTTTGATTCATTCAATTTCATTCAAGTCATTGATGACCCTACACGTGTTACAGCCTTCAGTTCCACATTACTTGATCCAATATTTGTTAGTGACAATACTATCGTCAAAAGGTCAGGGGCACTCAATGCAGACTAAATTAGTGATCATCGGCTCACATACTGTGATATTTCCGTTTGTTATAAAAAAAATAGAGCCTAAATTTGTAACATATAGAAATCTTAATAGCATTGATATTCAAAGTTTTAAGACGCAGATTGCATCAATGCAGCTTAATGACATTTATTTCGTGAATGATGTGGATATTAAAGTCTCTATTTTTACTGGCCGTCTTCTTTATCTATTCGATCTCTACGCTCCGCTACGTTCAGTACTTGTCACAAAACCTGCTGCGCCCTGGCTCACTCCTAACTCGAAAATGATTTCTCAACTCAGAGATCAGGCATTCGCTGTCTATCAGCATAACAGATCTGATCATAATTGGGCCAGCTACAAAGATTTGAAAAATTATGCCCTTGCATCGCTTATAGAAGAGAGAAAAAAGCATATATGTCACGTTTCCGGAATCTTAACTCTAGTCAAGCTTGGAAGCACCTGAGGAGGATGAACGTGGTAGCCCAGAAACATGTTGCGATACCTCCCAGTCTCCTTGAGCCTAACATTTTAAATAATTATTTTCTTTCAATTTTCCACACAGCTGCAGCTGATCCAAATTTGATTGATAGTGTCTCTAACTCTTATAGCGATAGACGCCATACACCGGATGCACCTCTGTTTGCTTTTAAACTCCTTACTCAGCAAGACATCGTCAATATAATCTCTCACATTAAGTCTACGGCATGTGGCTCTGATGGTCTAACTTTAAATATGGTTTGCTTATGTTTGCCTGATACCATAGACCATATAACTCACATTATTAATGTCTGTCTCGAAACAGGTTACTTTCCTGCCAGTTGGAAAAATGGTATTATTATTCCAATAGCTAAAACTAATCATCCAGAACAATATTCGGATCTCAGGCCAATTACCTTATTATGCTTTCTATCAAAAATACTCGAAAGAGCTGTCTACTCACAACTAGTGGAGTTTTTCGAACAAAATCACTTATTTCCTCTACATCAGTCAGGTTTCAAAGCTGGTTACAGCATTACTTCATCTTTATTACATCTTACTGATTCCATCATTCACAATTTAGATAATCACATCAACACCGTCTTGGTACTGTTAGATTTCTCGAAAGCCTTTGATATGGTCAATCACCAGATACTACTGAGTGAGTTATCTCATTATGGAATGTCAGATATAGTTCTAAGGTTCTTTGAGTCATACTTGCTAAATCGTCAACAAACAGTGAAAACTGATCAGGGAATTTCCTCCTCTGAGCCAGTTCCATCAGGAGTTCCTCAGGGTTCAGTATTAGGTCCCTTACTATATCTGATTTATACGATCGATTTGCAAGATTGTTTAGTCCACTGTAGTATCCAAACTTATGCAGATGATACTCAGTTAGTGTTTGGTTTCGATCCATCAAAGGTTGATGAAGTTTCATTTAAAGTTAATTTAGATTTGGCTAACATCGGTGATTACTGTAACAAACACTGCTTGAAGATCAATCCTAATAAAACTACTGCAATGTTGTACTGTTCGAGGAACTCCTACCGTGAAATGAAGCAGAGGATTTGTGTTTTTTTGGATGAGACACTCATCCCTTGTGGATTTCGCCAAGAATCTCGGTGTTACCTTTGACTTAAATATGAGATTCGATCGGCATGTCTCTTTCTTATCTAGAGTAACGTATTTGCGTTTGAAACACCTCTATTCTAATCGATACATCTTGAATTTTAAAACCCGAAAAAAGCTCGCTGAAAGTCTTGTGTTGTCTGTCATTTCTTACTCTCTTGTTCTGTATTACCCATGTTTAGACTACGCCCACAAAAGGAAACTCCAGAAAATTCAGAACAGCTGTTGTAGGTTTATTTTTGGATTGCGCAAGTTTAGTCGCGTCTCAGATAAAATCAAAGAACTCAACTGGTTGCGAATTGATAAGTTATTTTTATATCTTTTGACCGTCTTCACGCATAAAGTTCTACTATCTAATAGACCAGCACCGAGGTAGTTTTGTTACCAGAGCTCTTAGATTTAATGCTAACTTTAACATGCCTCCTCACAATACCTCGGTCTTTGAAAGAAGTTACACCTATAATGCTGTCAAGCATTACAATGCAGTCAACAGTGGCTATCGATCCAAACAGGTTGTTTCTTTTAAGAAATTAATGAAAAGTCAGCTGCTGGATTCCATTTAGTTCAGTTCTTCTTGTGCTCATGTGATTATTTTTTTTTGTTTGACTATTTTCTACTATTTTTGTTTCAAATTTAAAACTCTCGCAATACTATCTGCATTTGTCTCGTGCAATCAATGTTGTCATTCTTATGAATTGTATTTTTTTTTTGGTATGTTATTATTTTGTTTATGTGTTTAAGTATTATTTTTTCCTGTTGTGGGGTTGAGTGTAAGAGTAGCTGTCTGGCTAAACTTCGCCTCACTGCAGTTAATAAAGGCATTATTATTATTATTATTATTATATATATATTTGATCATTATTAAAGTATGAATGAAATATGAAGCCCGCAGATATTCTTTAAAGTAAAATTAGCTGAGCAAGTCATTCAATAGCCGTATATCCAGGTTTGTAAGAGTATCAATATACTAACGCCACAAAATGGAGATGTACCCTGCGCAACTACCATTTTGGGCACCAACATTTTTTTCTGAAACGTCTAAGATTAATGAGTTTGAGCGGTATTGATTTTCTCCAGCCGCCACTGGACCTATTTTCAGAAACGATTAAGTTTTTTTATCCATGGCTTAGTAGTAACGTTCCCTGTGAATTTCATCGTACTTTCCAAGATGTAGACAGGCCAATCTGACTGTCAGATAACATTTACGTACAAGCCGCTTGACGGCGCCTGGGGGGACCGTGGCAGTGACTCACCTTGTAGATCGACGCGAAGTGACCGCCGATATTCTAGATGTCGCTTTGTTGTTCACCAGACCTTTCTCGAAGCAGCAATGGGGACTATATATAACTCGGCGGCCGGGAGATGGGAGGAGAGTACTGAATACGGTAGACTAGCAGAGCGGAGTGGAGTATAGTGCAGTCAATGGCAACATAAGAATTAGTCAGACATAAATGTTCTATCAAGTGAAATGAATCAGTACATTTATTTTTGTGGAATCCAGTGTTTTAATCCACACCCAAAAGAACCGAGAAAAACGCTTCAGTATCTCATTTTCGATTTTTTTGCGATTGCCGTGCTTCCTCACCGGTGGCGTGGGAAGTAACACGTGATACTATTCGAGCGCCCTCTCTCCCATGTGAGATTTTGCGAGTTTCGACTTCCAAGAGTGAAGGGCTCTACCTAACCTACCCCTACCCTTTGGTCGTACGTAACGGCTAAAGGTTAAATACTATTCTATATCCCATTTTCAATATTTATTGTAATGGGGTATCCTTCCTGGAAATTAATTTACTAGCGAAAACTAATCAGGATAATTATGTCCATGTTTAATCATTTTATGTTCCCATTTAAATTGGTAATTAATTTGTTTTGAGATGAAGCTCATAAATAGTTAGATAAATTGAACAGTTGAACATGTCAGGGTGTAACGATATGACACTACAAATTACATAACATAGGTATATATTTAACAAAAAAAAGTTAGATATGTATCGTATAAAATTAAATATATCATAAACATTTTAAACGAAAAATATCTCTATACTTTATGCCTTACCTTGATCGCGCCTTATTTAACCTTCGGGATATTGGGAGCTACATGCTCGACTCATTTTGGATATTTTTCTAAAAATGATTTCAAAAACAATGTTTAACAAACCAAAATTGTATCTAAAGATGCACATGTACGAGTATATGACTTGGAACAGCTTTACCTCCTACATATTATAATCAGCTGTCACAAATTTATCAGTAACGACGAAAAATTTAAACACAAACTAAGAGGAACAGTTGTATCTAGACCAAATAAATATTTATTCTCTAGGCGCTGAAGAAAGAAACTAAACCCAAACAAATACACGCATATTGCTCGTGAGTGAGTGTTTAGGCGCAGGAGACATTACAGGACCGCATCAAGATATTATGGGTAGTCATCAAAAATTTCATACAAGATAATTATTATCTTTTACAGCAAATTTCAGTTAGAGATTCACAAATGAGTTAACTACACTTTTTAGTTATTAGTAAGTAAGCTGCGCGCACTCATTCAGAAGAGGAACTTGAATCTTCTGAATCGTTTAAATGAATTATTAGAGGTTCAATTTGGGTATCGATGACATTGTCCAAATCCCACATTTTGACCTCAACCTTCTCCCGAACGTGGCGGATACAGTTTTTCCATTCCTCTGCCGTAACTCTATTGACTGCGATGTGAAAGAGATTTTTAACATCAGAAAATTTATAAGTATTATTATTCGACGCCACGTATTGCTTTATGTTGGCCCAAATCAGCTCAATAGGGTTCAGCTCACAATGGTAGGGTGGCAGTCTCAAGACAGTTTTATTTTGTTTTTTGGCCATTTCGTCGATCATTTTAAAATCGTATTTGTATTTATGTCTATTGACTATACTTATCAATTCACCCTTGACCATTATTTCATCAAAATCGATCTGTTTTGAGGCCAGCCATTGTTGTATGTTTGCTTTTTTAGTTGCCATTGTGGGAATTTTTTCTATTTTTCTAGAATGGTACGGGGCATTATCCAGTACAATAACAGCGTTATTCTCCAGCTTTAGTAACATTTTGGAGAACCAATTTTCAAAGGAATTGCCGTCCATCTACTCATGATAGTCCCCTGTCTTTTTTGATTCAAAGGCCCACAGTTCTTCGGGAACAAAGCCGTCTTCACTACCTACGTGACAAATGATCAGCCGTTTGCCTTTTCCTGGAAATAAATTATTCCTTACACTATGGATTGATTAAATTTGAAGGAATGAGGCAATTGAGTTCATTTAGCTGAATTTAAGAGTCACGGAATGCTGATCAAAAACTGAAAAACGTAGAAAATTGAAGTTTGCAACTTCTCAAAACCCATTCAAAGCAAATTGACTGCACCCAAAAATGATAATAAATTTCAAAATAACGCTTAAAAGAGGGTCGAAGTTTTTTTCCTAACGACTACACTGCGAATGCACCATTTTTGGAGAATATCACACATTATCTGCTATCACAGCATACTATTTGCCCGAATTTATCAAAATTAAATTGCCGGATAGATGAAGGAGCTTACCTGCAGGATGTTTCAATCCAGCCGAAAGACCGTCTAGAAAAGCCTGCCTTGATGATGTTACTGATTTGTCGTCTTAAACTTTCGCTTGAGTATGTCCAGCATTCACCCACGTTTCGTCCAAATAGTAAATTTTTCTTTTTTCATCGCGAAACTTCCGAATCTTCCTAAGGTATTCCCTTCTCCACACAACAATTTCTTCTTTCTCTATTAACATACTGTTTCTTCCCCGTTTCAAGAATCGAAAATTAAGTTCCTTCAAAAGTTTTCGGAATGTGGTTCTTTTAAATGATGGAAGATCCTCATCAGCATTAACTAATCTTAATATCTTATCTACTGTAGGTATCTCATTTCGGAAGAAAAAATTATGCACTTTCCTCCTGATGGCAGTTCTGTCAAAGTCATCTACTCCGTCCGTTATCCTTTTTCTTGCAGGATACGGTTTTGGCTCAGAAAGTGAGTGAGTGCTCCTATATTCCTTAATGATCCTATAAACACTGGGTTTTTGTATATATTTAATATTATTTGTTTTTCATTTGCACTTAAATGTAGCTTCTTAGCCCTTTTTTTGGGTGGGGTTGCGCTGATGTCAACCACTTCGTCGGCTGTATCTGTGTCAGACATCGTATCTTAGGCAATATATAAACAAAACGTTCCACTCGCGAAAAACGAGTATACGCTACTGAATGCGTAATGCGTATGCAATGCAATCCTGTGCGTGAATTAACTGTTAGATGCCTGTCGTGTCATCTACAATCACGTTTACAAGTCCAAACCTGTGCAGATTCGTAGAGCGCCGACGACTGCTAGTGACCTTGAATTTGTCTGTAGATCGATGTTACTCCAGTCAATTTAGGTTCAAAGTGGATGTTTTCTAAACCAATTTGTTGTTCCTACATCAAAAATATATCGATGATGTTTTGTACTGGGAGCTCATGAAAGATCAAGGTAACTTATTTTAACAGTCATCCTTTTTCTAGTCTCAAGATGACACGAAAAAGGGTCTGTGGATTCACTAGAAATACACTGCCGAGGAAGTTTAGACCTAAAGTGACTGGAGTATATCCGTGGATGCTTTCGAGGGATCTGTTCACGTGCTGATCACTGTCTACGTTTAATGTCTTTCTTCAGCGCCCAGAGTATAGGTCCAAAATTACATATATACATAACTTTACCTGCGCCTTGGGAATAATTTAAAAAAAAAAGAATGGATTTTTTGTTCTAATAACGCCAGACGTACAGTAATGGTCAAAAGTATTTAGACAAATTAATATTGTGCTGTATTTGTTTTTTAACTTATTTTATTAATACACATTAATCTAACTGATCTAGCATTTAGTTTTCTAGGCCGACCACTTCTCTTAGGGGATTCGAAGATACCTTTTTGTTTATATTTGTTCAATATTGCCCACACTGCTTTACGCTTCAGCTTCAAATTTTTGGCAATGTCGACTTGACGTTGACCATCTTTGTATAACTCAATGATCTTAGTTTTCACATCGAAAGAAATTTCTGGACCACCCGGCATGGTCTTAAAATCACTCAACTTATTCCACAATACTTGATGAACACAAACTAATCGCTCTTCTGAAACGAAACTGTACTAATGTTGAAAAGAATTTGTCTACATGTTTTTGTGATTGTGCTTTTATTCAGACTTGTATTGTGTTCATTGCAGATAATGTAAAAACAAGGAGTTCAGTTTTTCTACTAATAACGCATTTGTTTATGGAGCAATGAAGTATGAATTTGTTTTCTAAAGGTATTTAGGTAAATATTCATATTTGTCTATATACTTTTGTCCATTACTGTATATAAACTAATAGTAAATGTGAACATGAAATAATGCGTTGATTAGTTGTAACTCTATTCATAATTCAATAATACGTGCAATTGCAACATCAATGGTCCATGTACAGGCAATACATCCTACCGTTACTTCATATTTATTTACTCATTCTTTGTATTGTGTTTCAGGACCAAATAAATATTACTATTATCAGTATAAAGTGTGCCGACTATGGCACGAATTTCTTTCACGAATAATGCCAACTTCCGGTTTTTATATTTGGTGTCAGAATTAAAATCTCGCACCCCACTGTCTCGACAAGGTAACCCTCACGTTGATATCTTCATCACAACCCCGGTCTTGTAACACGGCTAGTCGAGACATCTAAATGCAAATGAAACCCATAACTATAAACTTGAACGACGACTTCTTTTGCAGAAGCAAAATGGGCAACGAGCATGCGAAACCTTCCGAAAGACTTCGTTCCATAAATCGCGAAGTCTACTCGCTGCGATCCAGTCTACGGGGTTCTACGAGGAGCCTCTCCAAGACCGCGCAGGAGCAGATGGTTCAAGATCTCGCCAAGTACTCTACAGAAACTAACAAGCTGAGAGGCAAGGTTAAAGAGGCTAGGATCGACGATGTGCAGAGGAATATTTCGTACGCTGTGAATGAGATCTTGTCTACCAAGCCAACTCAGGAACTGGACAAGTGTGCTGTGGAGACGGATTCCATAGTGCAGATGCCAGTTAATAAAAGACATTCAACTTCCAAAGGTTTGTATCACAGGAAATACTGCATAAACGAAGAAAGAGGTAAAAGTAATCGTGATGTTGACTATGACCTTGAAGGTGACCTTCAAGGACATCTTGAGATCAACTTGGACATTTAAAATGGCCCACAGGTGGAAACGACGGAAAAGTTGGTGTCTGATGTCACCTTGGAATCAGTTAATCTCTGAACCACTTCAAGGTCATTTCAGAATGCAAAGTTTTCCACTCTTTTCGTCGGTGACGCCAAAAAGATACAGTTCCACTTGAAAAAAATAGGTTGACTTATACTATACATGAATGCTTTTGAAATTAAGTAACTTTAAACTTGAAAAAAAGGTATGTTACCTTTAGATATATACAAAGTATGATAAATATGTACGTATTCATGTAGTAACACAAAACAATGAAATAAAAAGTCTATTTAAGGACATTTATATTGTCGTTTGTCTCCTCTTTCTCTTTAAAATGGCGTTTTGAAATTGTATTTCTAATTTAGAAAGACTCTGTAGCTTCCTGATTTTCGACAAAACTTTTGAGCTGCTTGGTCAAGGTAATAGCTTTACATTAATTTGGAATAGCTTCTGTTGGTACTGGAACCTCATCGACATCAGAATTTTCGGAAAGTTCTTGTATTCCAACCGGATTTTCAATTTCTTGGCCTGAATCTGAATACGTTCATCTAGGTTCAGAAAATCAGTTAATTTAAATAAATCCTTATTTTTGAGTATATCTGAAAATACATTGAGTGGTAAGTCGTCTTCTGGGTCAGGTGTATCAGCCTCATTTAACTGGTCTTAACTTTACATATACTAAGTGACATATAAATCCGAACACCCAGTTTAAATGGTTTTATTTTAATAAAAGTTGGTGAATGTATTTATCTTACTGTAAATAACAAGTGAAAAAATTTTCAGCCTTATCAGTTGGACATTCCGGTTTTTATATTGCTTTTTTTTAATTCACTAACGCTCTAAAAATGAATATTTCAGTCGCAGTAAAGAATCAACGTTGGCGGATTTTGGTTCTTGACATCCTTTACGATCGGTTACGATGCCTAGAGTACGGAGACCTGTACGATTTCGTCAACTTAGTGAGTTTGATAGGGGCCGTATAGTGGGACTTCGGGAAGCTGGACTTTCTTTTCGGGCAATTGCAGTGAGAGTGCAAAGAAGTCTAGACACTGCGGTTAGGTGTTGTCAGGCATGGCTTCGAGAAGGCCGTACGCAAAGAGCAAGGGGCACTAGACGCCGCCGTAGAACAACAGACCGTGAAGATCGCCGCCTAAGATTATTGGCCTTAAGGGACCGTTTCTCCACTACCGGGTCCATTGCAAATGAATGGTTTGCAGAACACGGAAGACCTATTGGCATGCGAAGTGTTTACCGACGAATGAGAAGTTTTGGCTTGTTTTCATACCGGCCACACTGGGTCCTCCCTTTAACTCGAGAACACCGACGTAATCGCCTTGAGTGGTGTAGACAACGGTCACTCTGGGATCAGGAATGGAACATTATTGTCTTTAGTGACGAGTCTCGATTTTGTTTAGGCATGCACGATGGTCGTGCCAGGGTTAGAAGGGGGAATCCACAGTTTTTTGTTGAAAGACATGTTCATCACACTGTTGGAGTTATGGCTTGGGGTGCTATAGCTTATGGTTCCAGGTCACCTTTAATCTTCATCAGAGGTAACATGAACGCGCAGCGTTATATCCACGAAGTTCTAGAACCCCATCTTTTACCCTATCTTGACACCCTGGCCGATCCAACTTTCCAACAAGATAATGCCCGCCACATGTTGCAAGAGTCACAATAGACTTCTTTCAACATAATGATGTCACATTGTTACCATGGCCACCAAAATCTCCCGACTTATCCCCAATTGAGCACGTGTGGGATATGATGGGTAGGAGATTGCTCAATTTGCAACGTTCTCCTCAGACTCTAGAAGCACTTCAAGAGGAGTTGGTGGTTGCCTGGAATGAGATACTATAAGAGGACATTGACCACCTGATCAGAAGCATGCCTAGGCGCGTTGGAGAATGCGTAGCACATCAGGGTGCATCCACACATTATTAAAGGTCAAAGAGCTTTAAAGCAGTGCAATCATTTTGAAATTTTTATTATGCTTCATTAAGTACTTATACAAAATTTTATTAAAATAAAACCATTTAAACTGGGTGTTCGGATTTATATGTCACTTAGTATATTTTCATACTTAAATCCTGCTTTGAGGAAGCAATTTTGCACTGTTTCTTCGTTACTTGGTCCCAAGCGTCAAATAAACAGCATCAAATAATGTAATTTTCTTTATTTACTCACAAGCTGTACCAACCTGATGTAAAATTAGGGGCCAAAAATAAGACTTTTATATTTTTTAAGCGAATTTCCGTTTCACTTAAAAATGACCTTGGTCATAGCAAAGGTCGGTGAGTTCAAAAAGATACATTATTAACATTTTCGAGATATTGACCAAAGTCGTCATAGATTAATGCAACCTTGGCTATCTTTTTGTCTGAGCAGTATGTTTGCGATAGAGGAGAGGGGTGTACGAATCTTTTTGGACAACCTGCATCTCTAATGCCCAAATTTCTCTTACAGGTTCACTGGAAACTCCGGCGAAGAAAACTAAGAACAATACGCTTAACAAACAGGGTATTCCTACGATACAAGATATCGAAAACAAACTCCAAACGCTCAAACCGCAAATAACTGTTGCTATAGAAAGCAAAGATAGTAGGCAGCTCAGGGTATACCAAGAAACCATCAAGGTACTAGCAACTTACCTTGAAATGATCGATGTTCCTGAAAACTCACCTCTTGGAGAGAAAAAAGAAAGACTGATCTCCGCTTCGACCAGCTTGTACCAAAAGATCAACAAGGCGATGAAAGAGATAAGAAGAAGCGCTGATTTGTCGTATTTGACAAAACAGAGTCTAAAAGAAAAGGCAACTAAAGAACTTGAATCTTTGAGACACAGCTTGGATGGTACAGACCTTCTTCTGAAAGAAGCAATAAGGGATGAAGATACAAAGAGGATTCAACGTGCGCAAAAAAGCTTGACAGATATTAGTGACAAACTACCTTCAATTGAAGTGGCGGACGATGAATCGAAAAATATCAAACTTCACATGATGGATAAGATTGCTTGGTTGAAAAAGTACATAGAGCAAGCAACAAAGAAAGGCAGTCAATCTGACCTGACGAAGGCTCAGACCAGCTACGAGGACATAATCAAAACAATTGCGAGTGGAAGAGATGAAGACGAAAACGATGTTGAGGTGAAACTCCAAAGTCTCCAAACCTTCGTGGAAAGCATAAAAGATGAAGACAAAAATATGTTAAAACAGAAGAGTCAACTTCTTAACAATATCAATGAATCGTATGCCTTAATACACAGCAGAAAGGCTTCAAAGTCTAGAGATGCTGTTGACAGAATATCCAGACCACCTGGATCATGCTTGAGACAAGTCGAAGTATTCTACAATTCTTGGAAATGCATCGAAGCCACTTTGACATCTTCCCAAATCCCAAAAGACGAACTTAATCGGATTGATGGAATGTTGAAGAAAATACAGATCTCAATCTTGGAAACTAGAAAAGTCCTCGAAGAGAGTAGAGATGATCAACCTAAACTGACTTCAAAATGGAATAGGTCGACGCCTAATCTAGCAGTAAGCCCAAGGATGTACACGAAATTCCCCAGCAGTTACAGTATTGATCGGTCGGAAAACTTAGCGATCAAAACTAAAGCGAAATATTACGAGATAGATGCTCCACAAATCCAAAACATCAATCAGCAACTCAAGTCCCTTCAAGTCCAAGACAACGGTTTCTCTCAGATAGAAGAAATAAAAACTCAAGTGAACTATATTAAAGAAAAATTCGATGAAAGTCAAAACAAGCAACACCTGAAGAACAAACTAGAATCTTACGTTGGAACCCTTGAAGGTTATATGAAACACTACAACCCCGCAACCGTGAAACACGCAAGCAAGGTCTTGGAGGACGTGACTGAACTTCTGAAACGTATAGATGGACAAAACATCTTGAACCAAAGACGAAACTCCATAGAGGATGTTTTTGAAAATGTTGTGGTGCTACAAGAAAAGGTGGAACAGCTAGAAAAGGAGGTCGACCTTTTTTCGGGCAAAGTGAGTGATCAAGCTTATACTAACCTCAAACATCGCCTCATAGAATGCAGAGGATTCTTAGAAAATGTGGAGATTCCTCAAAGGTACGATATGATACTTAAGCAGAGGGAAGAAGTACTCAAGAAGGTATATTTGTTGATGAACCTGCTGGATAAGAAGGCAAACAATGTATATTACGAAGACCCAGAAATTAAAGAAATGAAAAGGATATTAAGTGGGTTAAAAGAAAAGGTGAATCGTTTCACTGGGGCATATAAAGGAGTACTTTACAATAAGTTAGAAAAGGAATTGAACAAACTGCTCCTAGACGCCAGTGAGAAACTAGAAGATAAACCGTTGGCTGATCTTATTGTTAAGGAGTCCGAAAAGTATTTGAAGATATTGGAACATCGAGCGATGAAAGATCAAAGTTTTCGCTCGTCCAAAAGCCCGAAGACTGAAGATGAAGAAAATCTGTCGAAGCTTAAACTGGACCTGCAGACTATAAAGAAAGACATAGATACAACTCCATCCAACGGAATCAACTTGTTCCTCGGTTTGAAGAGCCGTTTAGACCTCGTGAAACTAGGCTTGGACCAACTGAAGCACTTGGACGAAAACGACGAACATCAAAAACATATTTTGTATAACGAAGTTGATACGTTGAAGAACGTCGTAGACGCCAAAATAGCTCTGAGTAAGCAGAGCATCAAACAGTGGCCACTGCAGGAGAGCAGAAAGCTCAGAGCTGAAGAAGAGCTGAATAATATTGAAGAAAGCATGAAGAAACTCAAAGGCGAAATTGAAAATTTCGTCGGTACAACTTCGGATGATAAGTTTTACGAGCTGGACGAGTCTTCCATCAAGTTGATTCTGAGGATGGACGATATGGACTTTCCTAAAGACAGCGAACTACATGACAAAAAGATCAGACTGCTGAAGGAGATCTATCATTGTGGGGACCTGCTGGACAAGAGGGCTAAGGAGACTGAAGATTTAATACACTTCGAAAGAGAAATTGAAGATATAGAAAATAACTTCGAACGATATACAAAATCGACAGAAGACTTGGAAAAGTTAGCAACAAAGGTCATGGCGATGAAAGCTAGTTTGAACGGTAACAATTTCAATACGCTGCTTAGAGCTAGACAGAAGAAATGTTCAGGTAAAATGGATGAAATGGTGAGACAGATCAACAAGCGAACCGGAAAGATCGATCCAGAAAAGGAACTTCAACGATTGGAACAACAGTTTAGGGCAGTTGTTCAAGAAATTGAATGCTTTTCTGGAACTCATGTTGACAGAAGATATTACGAGCTTGACGGCAGCGTCTCAGAGCTTTTCTCTAAGGTCGATACGATGAAAGTTCCGGAGAATTCAGAATTGTATCAGAAGAAGCACTTTTTGTTGAAGGAAATTTACAACTACAGTAATATTCTAGATAAAAAGGCTAAAGCAACTGAGGTATACAGAACACTTAGGAAAAGACTGGACGCTGTAAAAAGTAGACTTGAAAACCACAGAGGTAGCAAGGATGACTTGAAGATTATAGAAAACGAGCTAAAGGCCATAAGAAATCAGTTGGATCAAGCCCACGTCAAAGATGATTTGAAAAAAGAGTTGATAAAGAGATTCGAAACTTTAATGACGAAACTGAATTCCCTCCAAGCTACTAGTGAGCCTAAAGGATACTTGAGTAGCAGTTCTTTCATTGCGGACTTGGAGAAAAGTAAAACTACAGCGCCAAAGTCGTATAAAGAATATTTTGAGTATAAACTGAGTATGTTAGAGCAAGAGTTGGAAAAGCTGAAGAAGAAGATACGGGAATTCAATGACGTGGAGTCTAGTGAAGGATATAAGGTATTGGATGACGGGTTGTTAAAGATTAACAACCAGTTGAAGAAGCTGGATATACCAAAGGAGAGTGAATTCTACAGAAGGAAGGAAGATTTGAAGCAAAACGTGGTAGACTCCCTAACGCTATTGGACGATAGATTACAAGATGTGGAAAGTATTGCGGAGTTAGAGAAGGAATTAGACGAGATCAGTGGCCAAGTCAATGGAGAACTCAATGATGAATTGAGAGGTAAACTAGATGAAAAATTGATAGGCCTGCAAGTGAAGATAGGAAAATTGACAGTAAATGAAGACTTGCAAAGCAGAAAAGATGCTTGCACAAACAGGATATTTGCGCTTCTTAGGAAGTTGAAGGAAAATCCTGGAGATGATAATGTGTTCTCAAGTGACGACAGTTCTGGTACTTTCGTTTAAAAGATAATCTATTTATTATATTTTTGTATCGAGTATTATTAGACCGATTTCTAAATTAGGATCTTTGTTGAGCATATTTAATAAAGTGTTCATTTAAATGTGTCTTTATTTATTCTTGGCAAAATGAGACACTAAGCCCGAGAATACGATTATGTCAACTTCTAAATAAAAAAATTCAAGATCGATTCATCCTACATGGAGCTGCGGCACCACATGGATAAAAAAAATGTCAAATTCAAGACCTTCAGTTTTCTCGAGGGGTTTGAAAAATTTCAAAACTAAATGAAAAAATCTCACGTAATCGATACTCATCTTAAATGACCACAGAAAAAATATGTATGTAAAATAAATTTCAATTTATAACAAAAACTTACATATAAAAAAAGAACAACCTAATTTTTAAGCTAAAAAACCATTTTTTACCTAAAAAAGAAAATGAAACATAAAATATTTTTCATTATATTATAATAAATTGATAACTTATTTTATAAAACCAAAAAGTATCAATTAATAATAAACTAAAATATATAAATGAATATATATATATATAACTTGAGACGTGGTCATTGTCGTCTAGACCAGTTAGGTGAAAAATTAAAGCTTCCGCCTTTTGTTGGGTACTTCGACAAAATTTAAGCAAAGAGGAATCTTTATACTTTTTTAATTCTCTCTAGCTTTCAATAGACTTTGCCATAATCATCAGGAGCTGCAATTACAATGATAACAGTAGCAACAAAAGTGTAAAATGAATTTAAATTGACTCAACTTACAGTAGTATGTGAGGATGTTGCTAATTGTTGTTTACGTATAGGATGAGGGAAACGTCCAGTAACATGGTGAGAGCTGGATACATGGTACAATGGTCAAAATTATATAAAATATGACAAGAACAAGTTAAAGACAGATTAAAAATTATTTAAAAACATTAGAGCATTACATCGTGAAGCCACTTGATGATAAGTAACGTTTTAGCACACGCCCACAATTCGTTCCATCTTTCAACACAGACATTGACAACCTTCGGCCTTCTGTCAAAGGGTTCACCTCACTCATTATTCCATGACCACCATTTTGTGCAATCATCAAGTGGCTTCACGATGTAATGCTCTAATGTTTTTAAATAATTTTTAATCTGTCTTTAACTTGTTCTTGTCATATTTTATATAATTTTGACCATTGTACCATGTATCCAGCTCTCACCATGTTACTGGACGTTTCCCTCATCCTATACGTAAACAACAATTAGCAACATCCTCACATACTACTGTAAGTTGAGTCAATTTAAATTCATTTTACACTTTTGTTGCTACTGTTATCATTGTAACTGCAGCTCCTGATGATGATGGCAAAGTCCATTGAAAGCTAGAGAGAATTAAAAAAGTATAAAGAGTCCTCTTTGCTTAAATTTTGTCGAAGTACCCAACAAAAGGCGGAAGCTTTAATTTTTCACCTATATATATATATATATATAAAATTAATAACAATTTTCAAAATTAACATCTACTCAAAAACTTTCACTAAAATAACTCTCACAGGGGGTGCAATGGTAGCACAATTCAAATTAATAAATCCCCGTATATTTATTAACTACAAATTATCTACTCATTCCCAAGTAAATAATTCTTAACGGAATCGTCTCAATCTCAAAGATAAATTTTCGAGATTTAGTATGATCAAAAAAAAATTACTAACATAAGATAATTTTTTTCCTTCAATAATTTTTATATTAAAAAAATAAATTAATCTTTAGTTATTCATTTATCCATACATAATTTAATTTAAATAACAGAAGTAATGGTTTTTTCATTCATTTTAATCTCTTTATTAATATATATATATATATACAGGGTGGCGCATCGAAAACGAAACAGACGCACTTGCTGGCAGCTCAGTTTTTTTTGGAAAAACGCTCAGACCCGTCGATTCTTTTCTCGAGGGGGACACAAGTTTGGCAAAAAATCACGTTAACACTTGCAGCCCCCTAGACGGGGGTGACACCAACCCTAAAATCTTAAATGGAAAGGGGGGTCGAGTGATACCTTATTATAAAGGTCTTTCAATTCCCTTTATAATGATATAAAATTAATGTACTTCAGTTCAGTAGTTTTGAAGATTTATTGATTTAAAGCTTAAATAAAACTAGTACATCATCATTAGTGGAGATCAATACATTTGGCAGCAAAATAATTTAAAAATGAAGAATGAGCTGACCCGTTAGGCAAGTAAATGTTGAAAATGGCCACCATGACTCTCCATGAAATAATAAAGATTTTGATCAAAACGTTGCCGCACATTTTGCAATATTTGTCGCAGGTCTTCTAATGAGATTGGCTGAGTAGCATAGATTTTGCTTCTTAAATGACGCCACATTGGCCACCCAATAGTGAAACCTTCCTATATCCTGATGTTCAGTGAGTATGTGGTCATGTCGCATAGGCAACCCATGTTACATTTCATATCAGTTCGTTGTAAAATCGTTATCTGAGATCTTGATAAAACAGTATTGGCCCGTATCTTTAACTATAAACATAAGGGAAAAATATTCCTGCACATTATAGGTAGTGATTATAAAAACATAAAAGGTAGGTAACAAAAAAAATGGTAATTAAGATATTTCTAATAATAACATACTCATATTCATCTTGCATTTGTCTAACTATTATTATCATGTACCACACCTCTCTGAATGCAAAAAATGAATAATTAAATAAACAACGAAATTGTTTTTATCTTCAGCTAACCAATGAATGAAGATATACCCACCAATTGCTTGAATCCTAGAACGACTGAAGCACCACCAAAAGAAGCACACATGGAAAACCCAAATCATCCCAAATTACGAAAGAAAACCTTCAAAAGCCTCGCTTCAAAATTAAACTGCATGACCTACAGACTAAGTTCGTCAATAGAAAATGCAACTACCTCTAGTCTATCTTCTGAAGATACTTATAACAAAAGTACTACTTCAACCATAGATGACTGTGAAAGTTGGGATCGTGGAAGTGGATCATCTGAAGCGGAGTATGAGGAAGTATTGTACAACAGCATTTATGACACAGCAGAAGATAGCAAGATGCCAAGTGAAGAAGAAGTTGAATATGCTTCAAGTCAAAATTCTACTTACCAGAATCAGTTTGATGATAGTGACGTATTTGTGGAGCCTCCACCTTCGCCAATGGAGAATCAAAACAAAACTAAAGATGTCAGAGAGAAGCCAAGTGTTCCTCCGAAGCCGCAAAATTTGGCTAAAGTGTCTCCAAAGCA
Source organism: Acanthoscelides obtectus (assembly GCA_963669975.1). NCBI lineage: Eukaryota > Metazoa > Arthropoda > Insecta > Coleoptera > Chrysomelidae > Acanthoscelides > Acanthoscelides obtectus. Next base: position 8,921,181 of record CAVLJG010000004.1, on the reverse strand, counting down.
ACAAAAGGTTTTGTTGACAAAAGGAAGTGTCGATGTCGCGTTATCTTATCATAGGCTAGAAGAACTTGGTTCTAAAAGTAAGATTACCAGTAAAGATGTTCAAGAGACTCTACGTATTGTTAAGGAATTGGAAAATATGTTTCATGATAAAGTGAATGAAATACTGAATAAATTTAAAGAAGATTGATCTAGTAAAAAGTGGCTTTTAATAATAATAATAATAACACAAGTCAATATAACAGAAGGGCTCAGTTACAAGAAGAAAATAAATGACAAACAATACATATAATAACAAACAGTGCAGATTACACACACTTAAATATGGTTAAGCGGATGACAATAAAAGTATAAAAGATAAAATTATTACAAACTACGTTAAAATCAATAAATAAATAGCTAGATTCTTTTTTACAAAATCCTGAAATATCTGTTAGAATTTATCATATGAACATCAGAAGTATAAAACATAACTTCGACTACTTTAAATTAATTTTGAAAAGAATACAAAGTGATATAGATATAATCATTCTATCCGAAACATGGCAAGTGGGCGATGTGACTCTGTTTCATTTAGAAGGGTACGATACATTGTATAATTTTGGTAACCATAATCAAAACGATGGAGTGATGGTGTATGTACGAAACAATCTGCCTTATAACCATACCATATTTACAATCAACAATGAACTAAAAGGTATCAATCTAACAATGCAAATTGAAAATAGTAGAGTCAAAATTACTTGTGTTTACCGACCACCATCTTCAGATCCTCATACATTTATAAGAGACATAGATGAACTATTAAAAAACAATGAAAAAAATCACCTTCATAATCAAATATTAATAGGCGACATCAATATAAACATTTTAGAGGAAAATTCTATGGTGAAAGAATATTTAAACATTTTATCAAGTAATGGTTTTTTATCATACATAAATAAAGTAACACAACCCACCAGTTAAACCTGCATTGATCACTGCTTTATAAAGGATATTTCCAATATTTTTTCTTACATGCCTATTATCTATGAAACCGATAGTACAGATCATTATTCCACTGTATTATTGATATCTTCACAAAATAAAAACCAGAACTGCCCAAGGGCAAAAAATGAAAGAAACCTTGAATACAAATATTTCACTGACAACTCAAAATTAATATTTAACGCACAAACGGAATCGTGGGACGAAATTTTTTTAACAAATTCTTTAGACGAAGCTACAAATTTATTAATACACAAAATTCAAAAAGTAATTGAAGTTAGTACTAATAAGGTTAAAATAAGTCACAAGGAAAAAAGCAGAAATGATTGGATGACCAAAGGACTAATAAAATCTGCAAACGAAAAAGAAAGACTGTATAAATTCATGAAATATTTACCCACGAAAGAAAATATAGATCATTATAATCAGTATAAAAACAAATTTATAGAACTTTTGAGAAAAGCAAAAAAAAATTACTATATAAAACAATTGAATAATAATTCACATGACTCTAGACACCTATGGTCCACTGTCAATGATATATTCAATAAGTCATCCTATTCAAAAAACAATATTAATGAAATAAAAACAAAAACAGGACAGAAAACAGACAATATTCAGCAAATATGTGATGAGTTCATAGAATTTTTCACGAATATAGGAGGAAACTTAGCAAATAATATCAAACAAAATACTGATATTCATCTGCATGAAACAAGACTGAATAATTCATTTGTATTAACTGAAGTAGACTATCAGGATGTTTTCAATGCCATTATGACTCTAAAAAATAAAAAAGCCCTGGAGTTGACGAAATTAGAGCTGAACATCTAAAGATACTGGCCAAACAAATAACAGAACCACTTGCTTATATCATTAACAAATCCTTCCAATCTGGAGTATTTCCATCAGCTTTCAAGACAGCAATCATCATACCTATCTATAAATCTAATGATAATACGGACGTCACTAACTATCGACCTATTTCACTTATATCAAGTTTAGCTAAAATTTTTGAGAGATTACTCCTTAATAAAATGATTAATTTTCTTAATAAATTCAAAATTCTAAATTCAAATCAATATGGTTTTATAGCGGGCAAATCTACAACAGATGGGGTATTAAGTATAGTAGATGAAATAACCCAAAATATAGATGGAAAAGTACCATCGATATGCGTATTTGTGGACTTACAAAAAGCGTTTGACACAGTTAACCACAATATACTTTTGGAAATCTTAGAAAGAATAGGTTTTCGTGGAAAGATGTATACTTTAATGGAAAATTATTTATCAAATAGACCGCAATCAGTAAAATTATTAAGCTCGTATAGTAAAGAAATGTTTGTTAAATGTGGTGTTCCACAAGGTACAATTTTGGGTCCTCTGTTATTCAATATTTATTTAAACGATATATTCAAAATTAACAGTACTGGTAAAATAGTCAGTTTTGCAGACGATACAGCTATACTCTATAAAGGTAAGGATTGGAACGACTTAAAAGATATTATCCAAAATGACTTTTGCAAAATTATTCAGTGGTTTAATAACCGAAAATTAACAATTAACTAAAACTCATTTTTTACCATTTTCATCACTATCTAATCATCTACCAAAATATAACCACCTTCGGTTTAAGGTAAATGATAAAAATATAAAAATCAATAGAGTTAATGATACAAAATATTTAGGAATTTATTTAGATCCCCACTTGAGATGGGATGTACATATTTCTCACATACTAAAGAAAATTAGATTCATAGCATATAAAATAAAATTTCTAACCGGTATATTAACTGAATATTATCTACGAATAATATATCAAGCTTTAGTCGAGCCACACATAACATATGGTATAGTAGTGTGGGATGCTGCATGCACGACATACTTTAACGATTTAGATGTACTTCAAAGAAGAATTTTAAAATCAATGTTAGGCAAATCAAAATTATACCCAACTAATGACTTATATAATGATGCACAAGTATATGATACTAAACAACTTTACTTCTTACATACCATCACTCATTATCACAAAACTATCAGTGAACACGACATAATTAAACATAATCATAAAACCAGATATAAATTACACGCAAAAAATGTTCCTAAACCAAACAAATCCCTAATGAAACGATGTCACCTGTATATAGCTCCAAAATTGTACGAACATTTACCAAATAATTTAAAACAATTACGCAATACATTAGGCTTCAAAAAAAAATTAAAAAAATTTATTAACACGATTGGGAGAAATCAAATTAATAAAATAATCTCAAATATTACACAATAAATGCTCTACCATTCTTACCAATAATTTCTTTTTTCTCTCTATTTTATTATATTTTGCAATTCAACATACATATGATCCATGCACAGGCGTTGTCCTCCTATGGATATATTATATTTATTTACTCGTTTCATGTTCCCTGGATTTTAGAGAAAATAAATATTATTATTATTATTATTATTATTATTATTATTATCTAAAACCTGCCTATTTTTTGTTATATTTTCTTGTTGCAGAGTCAGTTGACTTGTAAATAATAGTTTATTAATTGAAGTATTACTACAAAATCGAAAATATGCAGACGAATAACTTCCGTGCATTACGGAATTTTGGTGCTCTTCAATACGTTGATACACGACCTCCAATCTGACATACCAGTAATAAAAGCACTAGTATCTGTGCTTTTGCTATATATATATATATATATATGTTGACCATTGTCGTGGGGTTCCATTACTAGTTTTTAAGGCTGCCTGGCAGTTGAATAATTTCTCGTGACTTGTTGGGACTTTAGAGTGGTATTGAAAAAATATATTTAATTCACCTTGAGTAGGTCTTTTGAAAAAATATTCCGAATTCTGATCTTCCACATTATTTCTAATTTCAGAGTTCGGGCTTGGATTATGTGTAATTTGTTCATCGTTGACTATTTCTTCTTTTCTTGATCCTGTGACTCGTCAATGTTCCTTTCGCTTTCCGTGTTTTGCAGTTCGGTTAGTATGACGCAGCCATTGTCTGGACTTGTGGAACTGTCTGTGGCGGACACAGATAGAATTGTGTTGTTTTGTGCTGATGTACTTCCAAAAATTGATTGTAAATTTTTACATTTTCTTGCTTCTAGAGCCAAGTGCTCCTTTTTCTTTTCCATCTGCCTTTCGGCACCGCCCTTTTTTCGTTTTAAATTAGAAGTAGTCATTTTCTACTACAAAAATAAAATATCGGTTTATTACCTAAGTACGCTTAACTAAACGCACGTGGATATTTTTTTAATTCTAGAACAAGTTAATGAGAGAATTTCTATTTCAATATATTTTTAACGGTGCCATAACGGTGGGTCCATCCGCCTCTGGACTTTTGTAACCTAGCTGGACAAATTACGCAACGCGCGTATCATTCTAAACTTTGACATAATTTTCCCGTACAATAACAATCATATTAGCAGTGAATCACCGTGGCTTGATCTTATCATCAGCTCATGCGAGATAACGCGATCGTGCATTACATTTCTGATACACCGTCGACGTCGCGTCGCCGTGTTGCCAGTCTAGCGTAGTGCGAATCAGGTGTGCCTTGAAACAATGGACAACCCACAGACTCCTAAGCTTTTTCGCCGCAACGAAAACAAGGTAGCCTTGAGTGAGGTGGAGGAGAAATTGAAGGTGATGAGGCAGAAGAGACTGAGCCGTTTGAGCACCTTCATAGATGAGCAGAGCAAATTATTGGAGGAAAGGTCGACCAAAAGCGATGTCATGGAAGAAGCTATCATGTCCATCCAACAAAGTGCCCCGGAGAAGGTCAAATTCGGAATCAAACCTATCATGGAAGACAAAAGTGAGGATAGTACAGAAGAAAGTACCAGTATAGGAGAGAAGAAAAAAGTCGTGAAGACAAAGAAACTTTTTGAAAGATTCAGTTGCGTTGGTCCAAGTTTTGATGACGAAGAAGAAGAAGAAGAAGAAGTTAGAAGAGATGGCATAATCAACGGTACTTTAACGCTTCATAGAAAATCTAACGAGTTCAAAAAGGACGAGCACATAGGTCCAAAGTTTAGAGGCAACTCGCAAGAAAAACCTGCTAGTAACGATAAAAAATTTACATATGGAATTTGGACACCTCGCAAACCATCTGGTGAGCTGAACGAAGACAAAACAACGCATGAAAACATACGAAGCGATGATTCACAATCTGGAACATTTAGCAAAGGTAACAATGATGTTTTGTTTAACATATTTTATAGTACAGTAACTATGCGACTCTCCGTTGTAACTCTAGAGGCGTGAATGATGGTCGCGGAATAATTATTAAACCAATGATGTCAAGTAGATTAACGTAGCACTGTTCATATACACTGCAGCTAACATGAAACAGAGTAAAAGGTGTCCAAAGTTTGAACCATTGATTCATTTGTTCATATAAGTTAAACAAATATCAGAGATTTTTAGAAATATATTGTATGTTGTGGTAAAAACGCTGTCAATGAATAGAGAACATGACACTGTTTTACTAAGTATCAATAACCAGATATGCTTGAAAATTGCGCATACTCCCATTGTAGTTATACTAAGTGACATATACATCCGAACACCCAGTTTAAATGGTTTTATTTTAATAAAAGTTGGTGAATGTATTTATCTTGCTGTAAATAACAAGTGAAAAAATTTTCAGCCTTATCAGTTGGACATTCCGGTTTTTATACTGCTTTTTTTTAATTCACTAACGCTCTAAAAATGAATATTTCAGCCGCAGTAAAGAATCAACGTTGGCGGATTTTGGTTCTTGACATCCTTTACGATCGGTTACGATGCCTAGAGTACGGAGACCTGTACGATTTCGTCAACTTAGTGAGTTTGATAGGGGCCGTATAGTGGGACTTCGGGAAGCTGGACTTTCTTTTCGGGCAATTGCAGTTAGAGTGCAAAGAAGTGTAGATACTGTGGTTAGGTGTTGTCAGGCATTGCTTCGAGAAGGCCGTACGCAAAGAGCAAGGGGCACTGGACGCCGCCGTGGAACAACAGACCGTGAAGATCGCCGCCTAAGATTATTGGACTTAAGGGACCGTTTCTCCACTACCAGGTCCATTGCAAATGAATGGTTTGCAGAACACGGAAGACCTATTAGCATGCGAAGTGTTTACCGACGAATGAGAAGTTTTGGCTCGTTTTCATACCGGCCACACTGGGTCCTCCCTTTAACTCGAGAACACCGACGTAATCGCCTTGAGTGGTGCAGACAACGGTCACTCTGGGATCAGGAATGGAACAGTATTGTCTTTAGTGACGAGTCTCGATTTTGTTTAGGCATGCACGATGGTCGTGCCAGGGTTAGAAGGCGACGTGGTGAAAGGAGGAATCCACAGTTTTTTGTTGAAAGACATGTTCATCACACTGTTGGAGTTATGGTTTGGGGTGCTATAGCTTATGGTTCCAGGTCACCTTTAATCTTCATCAGAGGTAACATGAACGCGCAGTGTTATATTCACGAAGTTCTAGAACCCCATCTTTTACCCTATCTTGACACCCTTGCAGATCCAACTTTCCAACAAGATAATGCCCGACCACATGTTGCAAGAGTCACAATAGACTTCTTTCAACATAATGATGTCACATTGTTACCATGACCATCAAGATCTCCCGACTTATCCCCAATTGAGTACGTGTGGGATATGATGGGTAGGAGATTGCTCAATTTGCAACGTCCTCCTCAGACTCTAGAAGCACTTCGAGAGGAGTTGGTGGTTGCCTGGAATAAGATACCACAGGAGGATATTGACCACCTGATCGGAAGCATGCCTAGGCGCGTTGGAGAATGCGTAGCACATCAGGGTGCATCCACACATTATTGGGTGTTCGGATTTATATGTCACTTAGTATATATATCTTGACATGCCCAAACTTAGGGCCGTATTGTCAGTCGTTCCCACAATAATTGCAGGATGCCTTTATGACCTCCTTGATTTTCATAGTCTTTTCTCTCCTTCACAGAGGCTGGGGTTTCTAGATTTCACCTGTTCCGTGTCAACATCGGCGGTCCCCTATTGTGAGGTTACGTTTTCTTTTTGAATCGCAGGATATATCAGGCAGATGATATAAACCAAAAGCATGAACAATTTGATACTAGCAGATATTTGTAACATAACCTCAAAATAGACCGCTGACTCGGAACAGTAGAAAACTATGAAAATCAAGACCTTAAAGGCATCCTACCATTTCACGAAGGACTGAGGATACGGCCTTTAGGTATTGGAGATATTCAAAAAATATTGTCTTTAGTGAATAATGACTTAAAAGCATCCAAGTGTTAACTTTTGTTATGACATCATGTAATAAGAGAATAAAAATTTTATCCTCAGACCTTTAGTCATAAAATAAACATTCTTAATGAGTATCTCGAGAATGAATTTTCAGGTGGCAAAATTATTGTTTCAGATAGAGGAAAATCAGAGAAAAACAATGTTTTGAACCAAATTGCATTTGGTAACTTGATTCTTGACAAGAAGTCTATCGGAGCTAAAGATAGCGAAGGACATATAGAGAATACCAGACGGCATCGTAGTCCTGTCGAAAAAAGTAACAGTTTTACATCTGCAAAAGGAGACACAAGAAACATCCCTTTCTTAGACAGTAAAACATCTCAAAGTTCTGAAAATTTAACAACCAGCTACGCGACATTAACTTTCCCTAGGAAAACAAAACCAACGAAACTACAAGATCCTGAAGTATACACTGAAGGTAAAGACATTGTGAGCAATACTGAGGCAAATAAAACAAAAAGAAATGAAGCAGAAGATAAAATATTGGACGAAAATGAATATGAGATAATTGAAGTGAAAGATAATAAACTGGTTTACAATAAAGATGATGTAGAAGAAAAGTTAGACTCAAGTACAAACGAGGACGACAATATTCATCGTGCATCGTTTAGAGATTATGAAAACTTGGAAATTGCTTCTACAGTAAGCAAAAACGAGACAGATGAAGCAAAGTTAGCAATGAAAAATCAGTCGCAAAGTGATGGAACGTCTAGCACATCAAATCCTAAAAGCCCTATTCCTACCCCAAGACAAAAAGAACCTAGTGCCGAGTACAACACAGTCTTGGACTTCCAGACCAACATGCTTCACTTGACCAGGAGCAATGACGTGGATGAAAATGACATCGAAGAATTCAACCTTTGTTACAAAAAGATGACCAAGCTCCTTGCGGAATACAGAAGAAAGATGATAGATGTTGAGGGAAAAAGGTTACCGCAAAAGCGGTTAAATCAAATAAAACAGTCGATACGGGTAGTAGATCAGAGAATCAAGAGATATCGCGGACTGAAGCGTGATAAGGAATACTTGGAGCTCAAACACTTGTTGTCTGGCTTGTTCAAAGCACTCATCAACTTGAAGCCGGATAATTACGAGTTGAAGGAAGAAAGAGATGAACTATTGAAGATGGTGGATCGTTGTGGGAAGAACTTGGCCAAGAAAGCTACGAAGAACGAGGAAGCAATGGTAGAACTGTTTAAAGAACAAATTGATTGTATAACAGCTAAGAGGGTTGTTGGTACATATATTTAAAAATTACTGTGTTACTTTATTGAACTTTTGGTAAGTCAATTCGTTTGTTAGTGTATTGAAGACATTTCGTTCTGGTAACAATGTTGTGTTCAATGATCCTACTGTTATGGTATAGATAACGAATAAATGTAATATAAGACAAATTTTATTTCATTTTCTCAACACTTTTTCCTTTTAGCTTTAGACTTGAATACCCTGCTACAGCTTTAATCTTTACGTGTATTGATAGTAACTCTAAGCATTTTTATTATTCATTAGATTTATGCGCTGTTAGTTTTTACTGCTACTGCCTATGATAAGTGTTGCACAATATTGAAACCGTATGTTGTTGTAGATAGTAGTCTACATATCTGTATATACAGATTAGAGTATGATTTGACGTTATATTGTAAACAAACGCGTACGACTCAAAATAAAAACCATTCACGATAAAAAAACTGTTTATATGATTAAAAATCAAAGATTAACTAAAGGTTACGGGTTACAGAGGCGTACTATTATAAGACCAACTTTGCGAAAGGTTTTTTCAAGCCTCCTTTTCATACAAAAATGTCGTGAAGGTACAGCTTAAATACAGAAGTACGACTATTATAAAGATGCTAAAGGATCTTTTCGATGAACGCTTTGAACTGGTCAAGGTCATTAGTACTAGGAAGCGATGGAACCGGCCAGTGTTTAAAGCAGAAACCTCGTGAGACAAGTAAAATGGCTGCAAGCCAAGTGATGTCATCCACAACTAGAGGATAATATTATACCCACTCTTGTATGTCATTGCGAATTGTATGTACGAGGGTGAATCAAATATGAACCGGACTTCTGTTACAGTACTTTTTATTTATTTATTTATGTATTTCCAAGAGGTGAAACCCAATTACAGGAAACGCTGAACAAAAATAACAATCAAAGAGACATGGTTCTTGGACTTAAATCTATAGTACAACACAGTCTAAATAACACTGGATGATCTATAGCAGTTAATAATCGATGCAAAACTGTCACTGTAAATATCACACGATTCAGTAACACTGTTCATGACGCAGCACATGAGATCAATTGTCGATTTTGTCATAACATTTGTACGGCCAGCTTGACAATAGAATGCCGTTTGTTGTCGACTCCCTAGCCTTGGAACGCGGAAACATATTTTTTCAAGTAAATTTTGACAGTCAATTTTATTGTGAATGAGGCCATACAAAAACGACAAAGCAAATATGTTTCGTCTTGTTGACAGTGAATCCAAATTGAAAAAATTTAATAGGGCACTATGGTCACAACCCCTTTCTGGATAAGAACCTGTGCATTTCAGGAGAAAATACTTTAAAGCTTTACGTTGAATGACCTCAAGGATCACGACAGAATTTTGGTATATAGGAGACCAGATCAGAGTCGCATACTTCAACTTGCTCCTGACAAAAGTAAAAAATAAAGTCATTAATGTATCAACATTGGAGAAACCCTTCCAGTTTCTGATACAGAAACCAAGTAGTCGAGTGGCAGCCGACGAGATATTGAGTATATGCTCAGTAGACGTTAGCTTGGTATCAAAAATGACTCCAAGGTCTCTATAAGAGGTGCACCTGTCTATAACCTGACCATTGATCTTATAATTATCATAAATTAAATAGTTAACTTTTCTTGTATAAGTCATACCTTTACATTTCGAAACATTCAGACTGAGACAGTTTTGTGAAAACCATGACGAAATTAGAGTCATTTTGCAACATGACGCCAATCCTCGACTGTCTTGACTGACGTGCAGATTTTAAGGTCATCAGCGAAAAACAAATGGAAACACTTCAGTTCAAAAGACAAGTCATTAATAAATATTAAAAACAATAATGGACCTAGATTTGACCATTGAGGTACCCCAGACGTCGCCCGATAGTAACTCGACCTATGACCACCATATTCGACAAATAACCTTCTAACCCTCAAATATGAATTCATGAGCGACAGCATTGCATCAGACATACCCACTGTTTTAAGCTTATCCACAAGTGCATAATGATCAACTTGATCAAACGCCTTCTGAATATCTGTGTAGATGACATCAACTTGTCTCTGACCGTCCAGTACTTCAGAAATGTACTGAGTAATTAGAGCCAAGTTGGTGACCGTAGATCTGCCTCTCATAAACCCATGCTGCTTAATAGAGACTGCACCCCTGACCGAGCAGTAAACCGTTTCATATGCGATGATCTCAAACAACTTGCTGAAATTGCACAGGATTGCTATTTGGCGATAGTTGGAAATATCAGAGATATCTCGACTTTTGTGAATAGGACATAGTTTAGAGGTCTTCCAGATATTTGGATATGTCTCTGATTTTAGAATTAGGTTGAATATGGAAGCCAGAGGTTTCGCTAGTATATGAATGCAATCTTTAACGAAAAAACTTGGAATACCATCACATCCAGACGTCATTTTGTTCTTTAATCTTTTCGAAGCCCTAATTACGTTTTCATCACTTATATTTTTCAAAGAAATGATATCGGTAGAATTATTTGTTCGAGGAGATGACCCTAGTAGACCAGACGGGATAAAAACTGTTGAAAAGAAGGTAGCAAAAGTGGCGACAAATCGGGATTGTAAGGCGGGGGTTCAAGTGTTTCCCAATTAATTTCGCACAATTTTCCTTGGGTCAATGCAGCTGTGTGTGGCCGAGGCGTTGTCATGGAGCAGAATGGAATGCCTCGCCTTTTTCGCTGCTAGGTCAATTTAAATCAAATAAACTAACACTACACCTCTGGAATCCCAAAATACCGTTGCAGGAACTTTTCTTGTAGAAAGACTAGTCTTGGCTTTTCACGGTGCTGCCTCTCCAGGCTTTCGATACTTTATGGAATCTTTTTTCCCCTGTGTCCTTAAAACTGTCTTATCGCCGATCTGTGCTGTTAATCGACGCGAAATTTCGGAAGATTTTACGCCCTCCCGCGATATGATGATAATGCGTTGCGCAACAAAAGTGTGCAACTCTTGCTCAGACATGATGCTACTAACAGCTCATCTACTTTGGCGCCAGTGTTGCCAGAGTAAAATATCCGTCACACGTATCGCAAAATTCCGCTACATGCCGCTACGGTCTAAAAATTGAAGGGGGGGAGGCTTAAAATAAACAACAAATATATTTTTTACATATTTACTTTTTTTTAAACACTGTATAAAAACCCTACTAAAAATACAAACAGTAACGTAATATAATTGCAATTTTTCGTAAAAACATAAAAAGTATACCTCTAAAAAAACAAAACTGCCTTTGGTTTAGAATTAGGAACTAATAAAAAAATAGAAACTATCACCAATATCTTAATCTTAATAGAAAAAAAAAACAAAAAATAAGGACAAAGAAGAAGCGGAAACGTGGAAATGCCTACGTTTGCTTATTTTATTCACAGTCAGAATCAGAAATTACTTCTTCTTTAGCTGGTTCTTCCTTATTTACATTATATAAATTCTTTTTATATTTGTTTAAATGATTCTCATTAAAACTATAGGATAAACAGCACTGTTTTTTTGATTCCAAGTCTAATTTAATTGTAAGTAGTGCAGACAAAGTTGATGGTATTATTTTATTTCCTTTTTTTGTTTTGTAATCAAGCATATAAGAAAAAGTTCGCTCAACATCGGCGTTTCCATGAGGCAATGTTAAAATGATTAGAGCCAGTTTACCTATATTGTGAAATAAATATTCGTCATTAAAATTTTTGAGGTCGTTTACAAACGACCAAAATTCAATGACATTACTTTTTGTTTTTAAAATTTCCTCTTTCTCACTATCACTAAAATAAATACATATTTTCTTTATTTCCAAAATTGCCTTTTCGGTTTCAATATGAAGGGCAAATTTTTTTAAAACGGCGTCATGAAAGGTATCACTTATAATAAGACGATTGTTCATCACATCAACCGGTGAGAGAAACTTTAACTCTGAAAAGAAGTTGTCTTTGATAGGAAATCTTTTAAGGGACTCTTCTACCGATTTTTGGTAAAATGTGACACATTTTAATTTAAATCGTTCGATTGCCGAGTTATTGCAGTGTTTTATTGCATCCATTGTATGCGGACCAACATTCACTTGTTCAATTGGTAATAAGCAGTGGGGATCATTAGGATTTAGATTATATAATTTCTCATTTTTAAAATATTCTGGTCGCATAAAGTTTGTACATAGATGACGTACAAATCGCTCACTCTCTATTGATATGATATTGAGCATAACTTTCTCTGATTGAAAGAGAGCATTAAATTGGTTAAAAATGGGCAACACAAATTTAAAAATCATTAAATACGCCTTAACAAATGGATTCTGTAACTCATTAAGTATTACATTTGCTACAGGATGTTTGTCTTCAATGGAAGCTAATCTAAATAGGCTAAGCAAGATGTCCCACTGATCCATAACTCTATCAACACATTTGGATAAAGCACGCCACCTTGTTTTACTAGGGCTTAAAATTTTTAATTTTGAATTTTTGAAATATTCCTGTAATTCTTCAAGAACACACTGCCTTTTTGGGCTTCTTGAGAAGTAAGAATATAAGTTTTGTAAAAGAGCTTCAACGTTGCTTGGAATCTTTTCAGCTGCCGCCACCGCCACTAAATGAGCAGAGTGGCAAATGCAGCCATTGACAATTATATTAGGATTATCTTTTAAAAGATAAGTTTTGAAAGATTCGTTATTGCCCATCATAACACTAGCGTTGTCGGAACAGTATCCAACAATATTGGTAATTTTTACTTGATTGGATATAACGCATTTTTTAAAAATAGAGTATAAACCTTTGGCGGTACCTTCATCTGCGTTTATGTTAATTACATCTAATAAATGGGCTTTAATTGAATTTTTATGAACATATCTTACAAGAATGCATAGTAGCCTTGTATTGCTCAGGTCTGTACTCTCATCCAATAAAATATAAAATGGTTTATTTTCACATTCTGAAATTATTTCGTCTTTAATAACAGGAACCAGTACATTTTTAATTATACTTATGCATTTGGATCTTTTTAATTTAAGTGAGCTAGAGAGATCTGGGTCTGTAAAACATAATTGACTAACTCCTGTTATATGATCAACAGTTCTAAAACTTATATAATGACTTACAACTAAAAGACTATATCTTAATCAAGTAAATATTTGCCGTTTTTCCAACTCACGTGCTTCCCGAGACTGAAAAGTGCTATCTAACGTTCTTACATTCGAAATTGCTTGTACATTAGTGGCATGCCTTTTTGATTTCGAATGATTCACTAAATCTGATTTTTTAGCACCCATTATTTGATTACAAGCTTTACATTTTGCTTTCAACTTGTGATTCTCAATAGGTCCCAACCAGCCTTTAAATAACGGATCTTCTAACCATGATGAAGTAAACATTTGTTTTCGTGTCTTTTTCTTAACAGGTTGCTCTGGCTTTTGGTTATCCTGAGATTCGCAAGTCGAATTATCAGGCTCAGACCTGATTCCACTAGATTCCGCTCTTCTATTTTGTCTGTATTCAGGTTCGGGATGCTCCGAGTCCGACACAGATGCAGTCGAAGTGGATGGTACGGCCACGTTTGGTTTCACCGTTTGTTTTTTAGAAGGATTTTTATCAAAAAAATCGTTAATGGTCTGCTGTCGCCTTTGCATTATTCCTATTTACCAGAAGAAAAAGCGTCAATAACAAATTTCGCGACTAAGATTTATTTCTGGATCAAACTATAATATGTTAGATATTCAAGCAGTTTTGTTACTTACCAGTAGATTTAATATTAAAATCTGCAGCAAATGATATATCAATAAAATGATCAACACACAAATAAGAACACTAATATAAACGAAACTAAACAGTATAAACCCAGAGCTGAAAAATACAATACAAAGCGAGAAACCTAATATTATGTCTGTCTGCTGAGACCTGTTAGAAACGCTTAGTATTGAAAGCAGTACGTACGCCATCTGTTATTGAAAAAAAAGGCAAGTGGAATAATTCTCTTCTCTGTTCCTAGATGGCTCAAGCGGCACCAAATGCAACAATTTTATTATTGATGTGATAATAAATCAGACTCTAGCCACTGCCTATTTAGGATTTAGAACGTTATTAACGTTAAAACAGTGAAATAAATATGATAGTTTTGTATGTAATAAATTCCGCTACATTTTGGGCTAATTTGCTTTACCGCTGCTACGCCGCTCTTCTCAAAATAAGCCGCTATAAATAGCGGAATTCCGCTACGTATGGCAACACTGTTTGGCAAGCCAAACCGATTGACTCCCCTCTTTCTGACATCCCCACCCAGCATATACCGAGACGTCGCCCCACCCTCGTATCTTGCTTGGTTATGGGCGCTGCTTGGTAGTCGAGGTACAGCACTGGATTTTGAAAGCATCAACCTGTACCAAATTCTTGCGTCCCCAGGATGTGATGATCTCCAGGTCTATCGTCAGAGGGGAAGTTACTGCTAATCTTTTTTCTCTAGTTCACCAGCAGAGATAGGTATGCAGAGAGCTGCTGTTGTGGATCGGATTGATCGTACAGTAGAGAATCGATGATATGTAAAAGAAACGTCGGAGCCAGAACAGAATAAAAGGTTCATACTTTTTGTCGCTAATCAAATGCTGGAAACTTGTATTTGTGTTTATTGGCTTTCGTACTCGGTCATATTTCATATTCATAGGGTAGGACCGATTTTACATCGCTGTTAAACAATCGAATTTGAGGTTTGATTGCAAGACACACTCTTTTTGCCTTTAGCAGTCGGTATGTCGCAACTTAGGCCTTGGTTATTTCGATTTATGAATTAATCAAAATACAACTTAGTCTAGAGGTGTTTCCATAGGAACATTTTCATTTGAAATTCATACCACGGATTTACCGAAAACCACTGACTAAAAGAAAAAACGCCTTGACATGTCAAAAGATTTGTCCAGGGGGACAACTTTCTAACCAAAAACTACTTTTTGTCATTCTGGAATGAATCCTAATGATTCACGCAAAATTGTTGCTGCGACTGGTGTATCATTAGACTCTGTACACACAGTTACTAAGCTCCATAAATTTCATCATTCAAAATGAAAATATTGCACGAGTCAACAAATGACTGCAGCGATTATTTCATGTAAGGAATATCTGCTTGAGTGATGAATGTACATTTTATCTAAATGGATTTGTTAATAAGCATAACTGCAGGTATTGGAGCAATGGAAATCCTCATGCTTTTGCAGACGAGCATACCCAGTAACCCCAGAAAATTAATGTACGGGCAGTCATTTTAGGAAACAAAGTGACTGGGCCATTGATTATTAATGGAAATTTGAATGGAGACAGTCGATATTAGCAATTTTATTGGCATTGTTACACATCATATTACCCGGTGCTTTAGATAATTAGTTAGTCTGTGCTCTTTGGCAAAAAAAGGGAACACAGTTCGTAAAGCTAGTAGTGGCAACATAAATTTTAACTGCTAGAGAAGTTGGGGACAGTCTATTTGTCCGAGCAGCAATTTGTATAAAATGAGTACAGAAAATTGATTCCGTCGCTGCTTTAAAGGTTCAAAATCAAACAATTGTAAAAGGTCATTTTATACTGGGTGCGGCAGACAGGATGGACGTTTTTGGGATGGGTAGTACTCTCCGCTTCCGTCTACGAGAGACGTGGGGAGGGTGCCGTTTGGCTCGTGAGATCCTAGCATTATTTTACCAGTTGTCGTTATGGAGCCTTGGATGGTGGAGCAACGCGTTTTCGCCTATGATTGTTTCGTCCGAAATAATGAGTCAGTCATCGTCCTACAGCGTGAGTTTCGTCGCCACTTCAACATTCATCGAAATAGAGCTGTTCCCTCTCGAAACACCATCCTTCGTTGGGTTGAATCACTTCGCAGGCGTGGTGAACTGATCAACAGAAGACCAAGAGGAGCGCCGCGAACAGTTCGAACTCCTGAAAATGTTAAACGCGTTCGAGAGGTCTTTCTTCGCAGTCCGACTCGATCTGCCCGGAAACATGCTGCTGCACTTCGCCTTAGTGATCGTTCTGTAAGGCGAATTTTGCATATGGATCTCCGCTTTCACCACTAGAAATTGACCATTGTGCAACAGTTAGAGCCTGGAGATTATGCACAACGAATGAACTTCGCAAGTGAGATGGAAGCACTGATCGATCAAAATGAGAACCTCGTTTTGTTTATGAGTGACAAAGCCCACTTTCACCTAAACAGCATGGTTAATTGTCGTTATTGGGCTAATGAAAATCCGCAACAGTTACAGGAAAGACACAGGTTTTGCGATGTTCATTGGCCTCCTCGGTCCCCAGATTTATCCATATGCGATTTTTTCTTATGAGGACACCTCAAGGCTAGAGTATACGCGAACAATCCCCGAACTCTGGACGAATTGAAGGGCGAAATTCGCGTGGAAGTCGCCCAAGTTGAGAGAGTCTACGCGAACTTCCAAGAACGCCTCCAGCACTGCATCAACGATTTCGGCCAGCACATGCCTGATGTGATTTTCCACACTTGACTGTCTCAAATGCTATTTAGTTCTGAACCTGATCCCATCAATAAATTTGTTTTCGAGTAAAAATTAACTATTTTATGATTTTTTTAAAACCGTCCATCGTCTCTGCCGCACCCTGTATATGCTCCATCAGGACTCCATAAGAGACCAATATTTAAGTTTTGACCTTACAGGCTGAAAAACAAAGAAATCAACATGTACATACACTGCCAAAGTGTCTACAGTTTCTTGAATGCACTAGAAATAATTTGGTTAATATTAAATTTGAAGGTTAGTTGCCGGTCAAAGTATACCTCCATATCTCTCACAGTTTCAAAATGCTCCAATATGCAAATATACCAGTTGCATGTTGGACAACATCTGTCAATCATCCTGGCAATATGCAACACGATGCAGACACATCTTGCTCAATATGCTCTCAACACGTGTGCCTGCAACTTGTTGCATTGGAAACGTACCCTAAGCTTGACATTTGAATCGGTGCGTACTTATAACGAAAACAACAAAAAAAAACAAGTCGTAAATATTTAAATTGAGCAGCACAATGATCCAAGTAGCCGGTGGACGCCTATGCACGTTTCTACGTATACTTAGCATGAGAAGTGACCTCACAAAAATCTTTCGGTTGTTTGCTTGCGGAATTACTTTAGATTTGCAGCGTGATCGATGTTGAGCTCGGCGCCTGACCGATGTTGTGCTGGTGTTCGTGCGCGAAAGCTGTTTTTGCAGATTCAGGAGCTGATGCGCCGCGGAAGGTGAGTGAGGACGGTAATGACATTTTGATAAAAACACAAGAGTTGGACCCTATGTGTATATTATTTACTGCGTGGTTTCAACAATGCCTAATCGCTGAAGGTATTTGTTTATTTTATTTTATCTTTCCTTTTACGTCGTCGTCCATAACACAAAGTGGCGTATCTCAATTTTTCCAATTTTACAGGAGAGCGTTTTAAATATTTTCACGAGATTTGAGTTGTGGCTGACAAAAATGTGTTATTGCTAGGTAATCGAATTTGCGGGTGTATCTGCTTACGTCTACAAGCTTTTCAAAAATGAGCAACGGTTAACCCATATTTCATTTTATGTGTTCGAAATTTCCAAAAAAGTAGTCTTTTTGTGATAACTGATAGAATGAAAAGTTACATCGGTGTTATATTAAGTGATGAAAAATCAAAACACATAAAATTTAAAGAAAAAATGTCTTATTACAAGACAAAATGGTTACAAAAATGGGGAGAGTGAATATTATATCGAAATAAATACCCGCAGTATCTAAAACTATACTAAGTGACATATAAATCCGAACACCCAGTTTAAATGGTTTTATTTTAATAAAAGTTGATGAATGTATTTATCTTACTGTAAATAACAAGTGAAAAAATTTTCAGCCTTATCAGTTGGACATCCGGTTTTTATACTGCTTTTTTTTAATTCACTAACGCTCTAAAAATGAATATTTCGGCCGCAGTAAAGAATCAACGTTGGCGGATTTTGGTTCTTGACATCCTTTACGATCGGTTACGATGCCTAGAGTACGGAGACCTGTACGATTTCGTCAACTTAGTGAGTTTGATAGGGGCCGTATAGTGGGACTTCGGGAAGCTGGACTTTCTTTTCGGGCAATTGCAGTTAGAGTGCAAAAAAGTGTAGACACTGTGGTTAGGTGTTGTCAGGCATGGCTTCGAGAAGGCCGTACGCAAAGAGCAAGAGGCACTGGACGCCGCCGTAGAACAACAGACCGTGAAGATCGCCGCCTAAGATTATTTGCCTTAAGGGACCGTTTCTCCACTACCAGGTCCATTGCAAATGAATGGTTCGCAGAACACGGAAGACCTATTGGCATGCGAAGTGTTTACCGACGAATGAGAAGTTTTGGCTTGTTTTCATACCGGCCACACTGGGTCCTCCCTTTAACTCGAGAACCCCGACGTAATCGCCTCGAGTGGTGCAGACAACGGTCACTCTCGGATCAGGAACGGAACAGTATTGACTTTAGTGACGAGTCCCGATTTTGTTTAGGCATGCACGATGGTCGTGCCAGGGTTAGAAGGCGACGTGGTGAAAGGAGGAATCCACAGTTTTTTGTTGAAAGACATGTTCATCACACTGTTGGAGTTATGGTTTGGGGTGCTATAGCTTATGGTTTCAGGTCACCTTTAATCTTCATCAGAGGTAACATGAACGCGCAGCGTTATATCCACGAAGTTCTAGAACCCAATCTTTTACCCTATCTTGACACCCTGGCAGATCCAACTTTCCAACAAGATAATGCCCAACCACATGTTGCAAGAGTCACAATAGACTTCTTTCAACATAATGTTGTCACATTGTTACCATGGCCACCAAGATCTCCCGACTTATCCCCAATTGAGCACGTGTGGGATATGATGGGTAGGAGATTGCTCAATTTGCAACTTCCTCCTCAGACTAGAAGCACTTCGAGAGGAGTTTGTGGTTGCCTGGAATGAGATACCACAGGAGGACATTGACCACCTGATCAGAAGCATGCCTAGGCGCGTTGGAGGATGCGTAGCACATCAGGGTGCATCCACACATTATTAAATGTCAAAGGGCTTTAAAGCAGTGCAATCATTTTGAAATTTTTATCATTTACTTATTATGCTTCATTAAGTACTTATACAAAATTTTATTAAAATAAAACCATTTAAACTGGGTGTTCGGATTTATATGTCACTTAGTATAGAAGAGCTACCCAGCAAACTCTCTCGATATCCTTTCATATATTCTCAAGAATATAATTCCATTGTAAAACCGATTATTATATCGTTTCTTTTAATTCTATATATACTGGCCTATAACATGTCTGACAAAATTAGGGAACCAATAATACTAGTTTTTAAACGAATGAGTTTGACCTCAAAAGCTGTCGTCATTTAACCTCAGTGGTACGTTTAAAACAAAAAAATTACATTACACTGTCTTGCTGTGCTTGATATCAAATGGGATGTGTGCCAGAACGGATTCGTTGCATTTAGATAAGGTTTGAAATGCCCATTTCCCAGCCCTGAACAAAACTTCGCCATATTCATTCTATTGAAATAAGACAGGACAATGTGCCATCTATTACCAGAATCGACCGCCGCAACAGTGAAAACAGCAAGCGACTGTTGGAACTGTAGTTCGCATTTGATAACTCAATCGCTACTGTGACCGCTAGATGCCGTCGATTTTGGCGCTCTTCTCGTGATTGAACAAACTAATAACATAGCTTTCGTTCGTTCCATAGACTGTTAATCAACGACAGACAAGAAATTATGAATTGGTCTTGATTGCAAAAACCGTCAGTTGCCATAGCGCGTAAGTTCTGGGCCGATACATAACAAGAAACACATATACGAGGGTGGATGAAATATAAACCGGAATTCTTTTTTAACACTTATTTATTCATAAAACAATACAAAAATGCTATATACTATTTTTCTATGTAATCTGCTCTACGGTGTACACATTTTTTCCCAGATTACACAATGTGACAAATCTGGGCTGTTTGGTGGAAGGTCAAGCGTTTCCCAAGCCTGCAATTTTTGGTTCGTTTCAGTGACTGTAGCCTGGCATTGTCATGAAGGAGGATGACATTTTGCATCAGTATGCGGCTAAGAAAATTGTAAAATTCCGGTTTATATTGGATCCACCGTCGTATAAGGGTTTTAAGAAAGTATCTGGCCAAACTCCAACGGATGATTTCCTGGGTAACCTTGAGAACAGAGGTTCATATAAGCGTGAGCTCATAAATGCTTCACTTTCATGATACAGGGTGACAAACCTTATTTAGAGCCCCGTTTTTCGTAATGGCTCAACCCGTCAGCGAATCTGGCTAATATTTAGTGATATTTCGATTGATATTAAACGGTACCGACGCCGAGAATTAGACGAAGGTGAATAAGGAAACCATGCAAATTAAACCAAAACTGCCAAAGAAAACATTGAAATCCGATGACCTGTATGACAATTCTTTGATGTAATGACGTGTTTTTCATCAATGCCCCTATTTGAATTAATGGTGCTACTATCGTCTTCCTCCAATATTTTATCAAATTGTAACCAAAATTGATCACACATTACGATTCTTTTCGGAAAAGAAAAACGAAAAAGAAAACAGAAAACTTTGTCTTTTTGGAACTTGGAATCGTAATTGCATTCTGCTAATAGATGGCGCTTTGTACTGTCTTATTGCGATATACCTTATTTCCTGGATATAATATACTAAGTGACGTATAAATCCGAACACCCAGTTTAAATGGTTTTATTTTAATAAAAGTTGGTGAATGTATTTATCTTACTGTAAATAACAAGTGAAAAAATTTTCAGCCTTATCAGTTGGACATTCCGGTTTTTATACTGCTTTTTTTTTAATTCACTAACGCTCTAAGAATGAATATTTCAGCCGCAGTAAAGAATCAACGTGGGCGGATTTTGGTTCTTGACATCCTTTACGATCGGTTACGATGCCTAGAGTACGGAGACGTGTACGATTTCGTCAACTTAGTGAGTTTGATAGGAGCCGTATAGTGGGACTTCGGGAAGCTGGACTTTCTTTTCGGGCAATTGCAGTTAGAGTGCAAAGAAGTGTAGACACTGTGGTTAGGTGTTGTCAGGCATCGCTTTGAGAAGGCCGTACGCAAAGAGCAAGGGGCACTGGACGCCGCCGTAGAACAACAGACCGTGAAGATCGCCGCCTAAGATTATTGGCCTTAAGGCACCGTTTCTCCACTACCAGGTCCATTGCAAATGAATGGTTTGCAGAACACGGAAGACCTATTGGCATGCGAAGTGTTTACCGACGAATGAGAAGTTTTGGCTTGTTTTCATACCGGCCACACTGGGTCCTCCCTTTAACTCGAGAACACCGACGTAATCGCCTCGAGTGGTGCAGACAACGGTCACTCTGGGATCAGGAACGGAACAGTATTGACTTTAGTGACGAGTCCCGATTTTGTTTAGGCATGCACGATGGTCGTGCCAGGGTTAGAAGGCGACGTGGTGAAAGGAGGAATCCACAGTTTTTTGTTGAAAGACATGTTCATCACACTGTTGGAGTTATGGTTTGGGGTGCTATAGCTTATGGCTCCAGGTCACCTTTAATCTTCATCAGAGGTAACATGAACGCGCAGCGTTATATCGACGAAGTTCTAGAACCCAATCTTTTACCCTATCTTGACACCCTGGCATTTCCAACTTTCCAACAAGATAATGCCCAACCACATGTTGCAAGAGTCACAATAGACTTCTTTCAACATAATGTTGTCACATTGTTACCATGGCCACCAAGATCTCCCGACTTATCCCCAATTGAGCACGTGTCTGATATGATGGGTAGGAGATTGCTCAATTTGCAACGTCCCCCTCAGACTCTAGAAGCACTAGACCACGAGAGGAGCTGGTGGTTGCCTGGAATGAGATACCACAGAAGGACATTGACCACCTGATCAGAAGCATGCCAAGGCGCGTTGGAGAATGCGTAGCACATCAGGGTGCATCCACACATTATTAAAGGTCAAAGGGCTTTAAAGCAGTGCAATCATTTTGAAATTTTTATCATTTACTTATTATGCTTCATTAAGTACTTATACAAAATTTTATTAAAATAAAACCATTTAAACTGGGTGTTCGGATTTATATGTCACTTAGTATACTTTGTTATGTCTGAGACGAAGCTTAAACATTGCTGAGAGTTATCAAATAGCACGAAACAGCTATCTATGCCTAGCCGTCTATGGCCGGATGAACGATTAGGTATATTACTAGTTTATTGTTTTGGTTAGGTAGTTTTGCAAAATCGCATAAATACGCAGCTGACAATTTACGATATTTTTGGAGGACGCTGGCCTGCTATAGAACGGTAAATTCATTTGGCAAACCGACCAGTTGTAAAATAAAATTATAACCGACCGCTGTGTACCTAGAACCTGCAATAACGCGTGCCGTAATTCAAAGTAATTGAAAATTTCAAACAGCGTGTCTAATAATATCGCATAAACAAGATTTATTACACTTGTCCAAAGTAGTCAAGCAGATCGACTTTCACACGCACTCGTTTACATTCTATACGGAGGGTTTCAGAAAAACGTGACAGTATTTATTGGGCACAAGGTAGATAAGAAAATAATGTTATATTTCGTGTGAAAAGTTGATATAAACGTGAGTCTTAAAAATGTTGACATTATAATTTCGAAATTGGAAAAAATAATCATCGGAGTGGAGATGTAGGGACATTTCAGACCTTACAGAACACTGCTTTCTACGCCTGGCGTATTTCCAAAAAGTTTTGACACAAAATTCATTGGCTTTAATTTTAACAAACACAAAACAATATCAAGTTGCCTTTGGAAACAAAGGTGTCACGGACGACATAGATTTAGCGAAGAAAAACAAAAAAACTGTCAAACTTTCTTTTTGACGCTTCAGTCGGTCTTGATCGTTTTCAGAAAAAATGTTTAGGGGCTGAAAATTGGGAGTGGAAGAGGGTAATTCTACGCCCCTATCAGACATATTTCACACATCATAGGTAATTCAACGCCTTACATTTACACTCAACACTCGAAATGATAGAGACATGTTCTTGATACGTGGGCTCTCTGGGGTTACCGACGGGCATGCTGATCTTGATAAGTGTAGTGGTCCTACTGCCACTGAGCTGCGCTGCGACGTGAGACGTAACGCGGAAAGGCGGCATTGCCAGATGGACATCACTACCGATAGGGTATGCACAGAGTGTCTATGGCAGAGTTCCCCAAACTTTTTTGTGTCGTAGACCCCTTGCCATGTTTTTCCGTGTTGGGTATACCCCCTACTTACCTGATTTTGATTTCCTGTAAATTTCTAACTGTAGTGAAGTTTAGTGTTAAAAACTTAAAGTAAAAACACATGGTAATTTATACATTTATTAATTGAATTTAAATTAAAACTTCTCAAAATAAAATTTTGTATCTGTTATGTAAAATATACCTAACATTAAATAAACAGGTGTCTGACCAATAAGTGCCCGCATTGGGAATAACTGCCCGCATTGAAAAAAAAAAGAGGGATAAAATAAAAAAAAGTGAAAAATAATAAAAAAAAAGTTTTTTACCTAAAATAGTACAATAAGCGAGTTCGTTTATTAATTATAACATAAACGTATGTTCTACAATAATTTCACTGTTAGTTTGATTAAATTCCGCTTCTTATACGTTTAAGTTATCTAAAAATAGGCAAAAAATTAACGAATTTTAGTGTGTACCTATCCTTGAATTTTCAGAATAATTTAAAAAAAAAATATTTTCTATAAAGGGGGATTCTTTAAAAAAATCACTGCGGGCACTTATTCCCAATGCGGGCATTTATTGGTCAGGCACCAATAAACATAAAATAAACTATAAATAAAATAACATAAGCAATAAGTCAATATTTTTAGTGAGAAGGATGAACCTGATGCTTTAATAATAAATTATCAACATTTGGCGTCAATTTTGTTAGGGTTAATCTTAAATCTTCTCGGCTAATGATGTCCAGTCTGCTTCTTTTGTTCGTTAGGAGATTGGTAACAGCGCAGAACCCCCTTTCCACTGGGTATGACGATGGAAAGGAAATTAAAAATTTCCTCGCTATATTCCATAATACGGGATAAATAACGGGTATGTTGTTTTGCAGCCAGAATTGCAGATATCCGTTTTTAAGCTGAACCTTAAGTTCTTCGTTTGTACTTAGTTCAGTCAGTTCCTCTTGTATTATGACATTCGTTTCTTCTATGTCACCATATGGATTAATTATCCACGGTGGTATTACCATAGTCAAAATATCCTCAAACCTAGATTCAAAATCTGAATAGAGGGCATTTAAATGTTGAACGTAAGTTGAAAGGTCGTCTTCCTGACATATTGTCTGTGACAAATTGGGGAACTGAGAAAATTCGACCCGTCCAATATTTTGCTTCATTAGTTTAACTCTGGTAAGAAGCGCTAATAAGATGGACTTTGTTTTAATCAAATTTAAACTGTCGCCTTGTAATTCCAAATTAACCATATTAAATTTTGTAAACAAATCTGTTAAATAGGCGATGTCTGTTTTCCTCTTCATTAAATTTTCTTTTAAAATTTTATCTTTAGTATCCAGAAATTCTAAAATAGTCTCAAAAAGTGCAAAAAATCTTGTCAAACATAAGCCTTTCGACAGCCAGCGTACTTCAGTGTGAAGGAGTAATTGATGAAAGTGTTCGTCATTTTCTTCACACGACTGCGCAAATAACCGCGTATTCAACGCGTTGCTCCGGTTTATTGCATCAATGACTAAATGAAGTGATTCATGCAATCTAACACTCAAATTTTTAGCAACTAAATGCTGTCGATGGATGACGCAATGTATTGCTAACACCCCTGATACATTTTGTTTTAAATAGCTTATAAATCCACGATAACGTCCAACCATGGCAGGTGCTCCATCTGTAGCTACTGATATTATATTTGATAAAGGAATTGCTTTTTCAATGAATCCTTCAAAACATGAAATACTGATTCACCTTTAGTGTCGTTTATCAAAGTTCTTGCGAAGAGCAGTTCTTCGTAGATTTCTTGGTTCATAATAAAACGAACATATGCCAATAATAATGCTGCATTATCAGGTAAAGTTGACTCGTCCAGTTGTATAGAGAAATGGGTCGTTTGCAAATAATTACATAAGAAGCTTTCAATATCAGAACTCATTTCATCAATACGTTTTTCAACGGTATTGTTGCTTAAGGGAATTCTTTTAATGATATCAGATGCAGGCTTGTGTAAAAAAGTTTTTAAAACCTCTTCAACGGCTGGCAAAATTAACTTCTCTCCGATAGTATGCGGTTTTCCGGATTTTGCTATAAGTAACGAGATATTGTAAGACGCCCGCAAACCATCATCATTTCTTTGTGACGTCGAAGCGAACATTCTGTCCAGTGTAGGTCTCTTCTGAAATTTATCTTTGAGTGTTTGAAAGTATTTTAAATCTGTCTCTGTTTTATCAGGGTGGCATCTTCTCAGATGATCTTGCAGTTTAGATGGTTTCATAGCGTCATTGCATAAAAGGCACATAGGCGATTGTTTGTCCGGCAATGATGGAATGAAGCCAAATTTCGAATAATCAACACTGTACTGTCTACATTTCTTTTTAGATTCGGACATGGGATCAGTCATCTGTGGGCAAAATTAAATTATTTAAATAAGACAGAAAATCCAGCAGCTGTATATTAAAAATATTTTTTGATTTTTTCCGAAAACATTCCATAATTCGAACATCTTCTTGCAACAATTAGCTCGAATTACGGAGATTGCACAGTAATCATATTACCGATTGCTAAAACTTTCAAAAAGAAACTATTGAGGAGTACTCGTGTAATTTTACATGATTGAATATTTTAACTACTAATAACTAAAGTCATGATTGGCGTAATTTATCTATCTTTGCTAACTACGAGTACAAAACTAAAATTTAATAAAAAATAATGTACCTACTTTTCTCCAGCACTCTCAAACAAAATAACACTGAATCACTATAATTTGTGTGATATACTATCTGTTTATATTTTTTAAAATATTTTCGTAGCACTTTCCTTTTCAAGATTCAGGAAACGAATACACGTATTTGTCCCACATTCGTATTTATAGAGTGACGAATTGAACAAGTCAGTGCAAGGTAGCGAAGCTCTGAGACTGCGACTCTCAGGTTTTACAAATTCAAAATGTATTGCGACCACAAAGCGAATACCAACATCCTACAACTTACACAATTTGATAAACATATATAATAAATTTTTATATAATAAATAG
Source organism: Acanthoscelides obtectus (assembly GCA_963669975.1). Classification (NCBI taxonomy): domain Eukaryota; kingdom Metazoa; phylum Arthropoda; class Insecta; order Coleoptera; family Chrysomelidae; genus Acanthoscelides; species Acanthoscelides obtectus. The sequence continues at coordinate 8,894,336 of CAVLJG010000004.1, read as the reverse complement.
GTGCTATCAGTGTATGTGTTGAGATCCACTATCGTGGACCCCAATATTCATTTCATGGACCCCCAATTTTTTTTTCGCAGACGTAGACCCCTTGCAGGTTTTCATAGACCCCTAGGGGTCGATATAGACCACTTTGGGAATCAATGGTCTATGGTATCTATTGGTCTGCTTGATGCGTTCAATTTCTGTGATATACATTTTCTCAGAGTGTCTAACTTGAGCTAACATAATCATTTATGAACTGTCTAGGAAGTGCAGAGTCCACCTACTTGACGCCATTTTTCAATTGTCAGTTGTACTTGTACTGTACTAAAAATTATAGGGTCTAATATAACGTTTTTCATGCTAGGTTTATTTTGTTATGGATAGATATTGTTTATTCAATCATTGAAAAATGATATTGAATACGTCAGGAAACCTATACATGCAAGACTTATCAGTGAGGGAAAAAATCAAAATTTCGCCACTTAAGTTTTTGAAATTCGATGAAAACAACCGCATCACAGACACACAAACCAGATGTTTATAAAAAGAAAGCACATATTGTAAGAAAGTGCAGAGTCAACCTACTTGTCGCCTTTTTTTTCAGATATGCATATCATGGGATGTACAATCAGCCTGAAGAAAAATCCTCCAATGGTGATGCCAGCGATCGTGGTGACAGACATCGAAAATAGGGATACCAAAGTATATATCCCTTCCCCGTCCGACCAGACTATTTACACCAAAAGAAGAAAACAGGCGAAACTCAAAAAGCGGAGACAAATCCAGCATGTCGATGATCTGAACCTGTTCGTGTGACATTTTTATAGATATGTACCAGAATGGAAGAGAGCACGCCACTCTTAACGCAGTGTATTTTTGTGTTCTTGCCGTACTCCCTGATTTAATAGTGGCATACGATGCTTTACTTGATTATAGGTGCATGTTTGGCAAGTGCCAGAAGCTGCTTTCCAGAGCTTCCGACACTTGCCCCCACCTTTCTTTGTGATACTGTGATGTGGGTCTGTGATATTAAGTAGCAAATAGGTATTTTTAAGAATAAATATATCTGGAAAAAAAAGAAAAGGGTATATTTTCTTTACACCTGTTCAAATTAGCTTTGGAGACATACTGCCTATTTGCTTACTAAGGCCCGTATCGTCAGTCGTCCCTACAATTGTAGGGCGCGTTTATGGCCTCCTTGATTGTCATACTCTTTTCTCACCTTCAAAAATTTCTAGATTCCACTTGTCCCGTGTCAGCATCAGCGCTCTCCTATTGTGAAGATATGTTTTCTTTTTAAATTGTAGGAAATTTCAGGCTGAAAAAACATGATATAACTCAAAAGCAAGCACAATTTGATGCAAATAGATGTTTGTGACATAACCTCAAAATAGAGCGCTGACACGGAGAAGTAGAAAACTATGACATTCAAGGAGGCCATAAAAACGCCCTACAATTGTAGGGACAACTGATGATACGGGCCTAAGCGACTGGCAAGGAAATATAAAATTTCGAAAATGAGATATTTTTTTGTTATATTTCATGTACCTATAATATCTATAACTTGAAAAGTACCACTCAAATTTTGATGAAATTTCCACACGAGATAACTATTATTCCAAGGTCGAAAATGATTTGTAGTTTTTGAAAATCGGTCCAGTTGAGTTGAGGACAAAGGACAAAAAAAATCGCTGTGACTTCGTTTTTTGACGTTTTAGAGGCTCCTGATCATTTTATAAAAATTTTTGGCGGTGTTGAAGTTTGGAGTTTGGTGTGGTGGAGGGTATATTCCAATTTTTTGCTGTTTGTACATTACCTGTCAGAAAGGTTGAAGCTCTTTTCTGATTGGGTTAATTTTTCATGGAGTTGTGATAAATGTATTCTCAAATCCCAGTCACGTGAACAGCAACAGGCTTCTGAAATTGCAGCATTGAAAAAAGAGATCGTATTTTTAACACATGAGAAGAACTTGAGCTCTAAGATGATAGAGCAACTAGAATACACAAATAATCTCCAAAAATCAGTCATTGATTCGCATCAGCAACAAGCAGCTCATTCCACTATGAATTCAGTTATGCTACCTTCGAGATCAACTGCTTCCTCAACGCTAAGCTTTAGCGATGCAGTCAAAAAAATACCGAACAGGTCTTCTGTCTTGCTAGTCAAGTCTGACAGTAACTCTGGCAATAACGATATTCTGCGGGATGTAACAACTTCAGTAAATCCTGCTAAAATTAATGTTTGCACTAATAACACGCACAGAATAAGAAATGGAATTGCAGCTCACTATGAAGATGAGAAGTCACTTACGGTTCTTAAGAATAGCTTGGATAAGGAGCTTGGGTCCAAATATTCAATCATGGAAGCTAGAAAACTTAATCCACGTCTCATAATCAAAAACGTTAACCTCGACGGTCTGGATTCGCCCGAATCGATAATCAATAATATTGTAGCCTTAAACAATATTGATGACACGCATCAGTCTGACATAAAATTCGTTACCAAACTTAAGCATTACGAGAGCACCAATATCGTCATAGAAGTATCTCCTGACCTTAGGAATATCTTGTTAGAGAAACGTTTCCTGTTCATCGGATGGAAGAAATCGCCTGTAAGTGATCATATACGTGTGTTGAAGTGTTTTAAGTGTTGTGGTTATGGTCATACCGATATAAGCTGCAAATCTAATATTGTATGTCGAAAATGCTCCCAAAATCATAAAGCTAAAGATTGTAAATCATCTGTTTTCCAATGCATAAATTGTCTTAATGTTTTTAAAAGCCATTTTGATAATTTGAGAAGTAGAATTAACTATGGCTGACATTATTAAATTTGTTCACTCTAATACCAGATCAATTCTTCCTTCAATGGCGGACCTTTCTTTCATTGTTAATGATATGGATCTCGATGTAGTGGCTGTTACAAAAACATGGCTGTCTTCAGATATTCCAACAAGTTTAGTAGATATTTCTGGTTATAACTTCCATCGTCGTGATCGTGGTAGTCGCGGAGGTGGGGTTGGCTGTCATGTCAAAAATCGTTTTTCATCAGAAATTCTATCGTTTGAGGAATATGATCGTACTTCTCTAGAAATGCTTTGGCTCAAGGTTCGTATTGGCCGTAAATGTATTGTAGTTGGTGTTATTTGTAGACCGCCTCGGGAAAGTTTGGATGTTGCAGTAAGTATAATAGATGATACGTTGTCCATCTTAGCACCGTCTAATGAATGCATCTTGGTACTTGGTGACCTCAACGTTAATTTCTTTATTGATAATAAGATTAATCAGTGCTTTCAATCTTACAGCCTGCACCAGTTATTGAATGAACCAACTCGAATAATTGTTCATTCTTCAACGCTTTTAGATCCGGTTTTTTTCAACTGTGCACAAAGATGTTCCAAAGTGGGAACTTTCACTGTTAACTTTAGTGACCATCAGGCTGAATTCTGTCACATTTCGTGTAAAAACAATAAACCATCACCTAGACTAATTACATTTAGAGACTATCGCAATTTTGATCTAACCTCTTTTGACGATGACTTATTTAGCGTTAATTGGGCTGAAGTTATTTATATGGCTAATATCGATGAGAAAGTAAAATTTATTTCCGATAACATTGTAGGACTTTTTGACATACATGCACCACTAAAAACAGTGACAGTGTCTAAGCCTCGTGCACCATGGCTCACAAACAATTTGAAAATGATAATGAAAGAACGAGATAAGGCTTTTCATAAATATAGACGGTCTCGAACGGATGCGAATCGAAATCATTACAATGAACTGACAAATTTTATAAAAACTGCTACACGTGCAGATAAATCAGGCTACCTTCAACATCTATCTCGACAAAGAAACTCTGCAGCTCTTTATAAAGCTCTTAAGTCATTTAGAATTCAGGATTCTAGTAATACTGACATTCCAGATGATTTAGCAGTTCCCAATGAAATAATTAACTATTTTACCAGTATATTCCAGAAAAGTGACGATGATTGCTCGGAAACTATCGAATTTTATAGCCATAACAAATTAAACCAAGATTTTCATTTTCAGTTCCGTCTTGTCGATATATCTACAGTATTGGATGCTATTCGCAGTATCAAGTCCAATTCTAGTGGTATTGATGGCATTACCATTGAGATGATTAAATTGTGTCTACCTGCTGGAGGAATATATATTTTGCACTTAATAAATTGTTGTTTAGAGCGCGGTGTTTTTCCAAGTGCTTGGAAGGAAGCATTAGTGCAACCTCTTCCAAAGATTCCCAATCCCCAGATTCCTGGTGATCTCCGACCTATTAGCTTGCTGTCAGCTCTATCAAAAATTCTAGACAAAATAGTTTATATACAGTTGAATGAGTATTTACTCGAACGCAGCATTTTGCCATTAAATCAATCAGGCTTTAGAAAGGGTCACAGTACCACTACTGCTTTGGCACGGGTTTGTGACGATGTACTAACAGCGGCGCATAGGCAAGAAGCAACTGCATTAGCCTTATTAGATTTCAGCAAGGCTTTTGACACCCTGAATCATAAGCTGTTAGTTTCTAAATGTAAATACATTGGGTGTGACGACTTGCTTCTGGAATGGATAGATTGCTATTTGAATTAAAAAAACTTTCAGACAAAAGGCCGATTTGTTCCGGCGTGCCTCAGGGATCCATATTAGGTCCACTTTTATTCCTTATATACACCTTTGACATTTCTAACACCCTTCAACATTGTTCTAGTCAATCATATGCTGATGATATGCAGGTTTTTCATAATTTCTTTACCGAACAACTACCATTTAGCTAACAACCTTATCAATCAAGATCTGCAATACTTATGCACATATGCTGCAAAATATAATTTACGTCTAAACGCATCGAAATCAACAGCTATACCTTTTTGCTCCAAGAAAAAACGTACTTTCCTCAAATCAAAGTTAAATTTATCACTAAATAATAGTATCCTAATATTTTCCCATTCTGCAAAAAATTTAGGTTTGTACTTGGATGAAGATTTCAGATTTCAGGAGCATGTTGGCGATGTGTGTAAGTCTAGTTATTTTAGACTCAGGCTTCTATATGCAAGTAAAACTGTTTTAAATAGAAAAATTAAGAAAATGTTATGCGAGTCACTCATACTCGCTAAAATCGCTAACTGCAACATAGTTTATTATCCCTGTCTGGATGAAATCACAAAATACAGACTGCAAAAAATTCAAAACTCATGTAGTCGTTACATAAACAATTTAAGAAGGTACGATCATGTTTCTCACTCAATATCTTCAATGAATTGGTTGAAAATTTCTGATCTTTTCAAATACAACTTTGTTACATTTGTCGTAAAAATATTAAAAACTTCTGTTCCGGTTTATCTTATGCAAAAGCTTGTCCGTAGGAATTTAATTCACAATTTGAATACGCGCAACATTAATCTCCTGACAATGCCACAACAAAGGACAGCCATTTTTCAACGGTCTTTTACGTATAATGCGGTGAAATTGATCAACTCTTTCGAACAATGTTTCATCAGCAACTTTTCTAAAAAAAAATATAATAACCACTTATTGAGCTCTTAGGTTATTGTCTTCTCTTTGAATCGTACGTATTATGTTTTTTGTTCTAATCGTACGCATTATGTCATATTTATTAATTCTTCTTCTACTATTATTCTTCTTTTTCCTTTTCTTTTTTAGTTTTTTATTTTATTTTTAAGGTAGTAATAAGCATTGACATGACATTTATGGTTAAGTATAAATGGCCATTGGCCAGACTTCGCCATTTGTAAGGATACATAATTATGTATGTGTTACAATAAAGTCCATTGAATTGGATTGAATTGAATTGAATATTTTCATACCTCATCGATTCGCGTCTCTTTCTGGGTTAACCGACATGGCAGTCTCCCCCATGAGTGTCCTTTTATTACTGCCAAGATGCCGAGTCTGATGAGTGAATACATTGAGGTAAGAGGGGAGGAGCAACGTTGCCAGATGGGCGGTACTATCGGTAGGTCAGAGAAAAGTTGTTTTACTGATTGTAAGTGCCTGTTTGACTAACTTGATCCACTTAATATATCTGTTTTACATGTCTGTAGCTTAGTTTTTTCTCAGAGAGTCCAACTTGTGCGGAACATAATCCCTTATAAACATCAATACGCGGGCAGTACAGAGTAAAGCTACTTGACAATTTTGGAGCTTGTATTTAATGTTCAGTACAGTGAAATGGAGGGGTCCAATGCATAATTCAATTCAATTCAATTCAATGGACTTTATTGTAACACATACATAATTATGTATCCTTACAAATGGCGAAGTCTGGCCAATGGCCATTTATACTTAACCATAAATGTCATCTCAATGCTTATTACTACCTTAAAAATAAAATAAAAAACTGAAAAAGAAAAGGAAAAAGAAGAATAATAGTAAAAGAAGAATTAATATATATGACATAATGCGTACGATTAGAACAAAAAACATAATACGTACGATTCAAAGAGAAGACAATAACCTAAGAGCTCAATAAGTAGTTCTTATATTTTTTTTAGAAAAGTTGCTGATGAAACAATGTTCGAAAGAGTTGATCAATTTCACCGCATTATACGTAAAAGACCGTTGAAAAATGGCTGTCCTATGTTGTGGCATTGTCAGGAGATTAATGTTGCGCGTATTCAAATTGTGAATTAAATTCCTACGAACAAGCTTTTGCATAAGATAAACCGGAACAGAAGTTTTTAATATTTTTACGACAAATGTAACAAAGTTGTATTTGAACAGATCAGAAATTTTCAACCAATTCATTGAAGATATTGAGTGAGAAACATGATTAAATTGTTTATGTAACGACTACATGAGTTTTGAATTTTTGCAGTCTGTATTTTGTGATTTCATCCAGACAGGGATAATAAACTATGTTGCGGTAAGCGATTTTACTGAGTATGAGTGACTCGCATACCATTTTCTTAATTTTTCTATTTAAAACAGTTTTACTTGCATAAAGATGCCTGAGTCTAAATTAACTAGACTTACACACATAGCCAACCTGCTCCTGAAATCTGACATCTTCTTCCAAGTACAAGCCTAAATTTTTTGCAGAATGGGAAAATATTAGGATACTATTATTTAGTGATAAATTTAACTTTGATTTGAGGAAAGTACGTTTTTTCTTGGAGCAAAAAAGTATAGCTGTCGATTTCGATGCGTTTAGACGTAAATTATGCTTTGCAGCATATGTGCATAAGTATCGCAGATCTTGATTGATAAGGTTGTTAGCTAAATGGTAGTTGTTCGGACAGAAATTATGAAAAACCTGCATATCATCAGCATATGATTGACTAGAATAATGTTGAAGGGTGTTAGAAATGTCAAAGGTGTATATAAGGTATAAAAGTGGACCTAATATGGATCCCTGAGGCACGCCGGAACAAATCGGCCTTTTGTCTGGAAGTTTATTTTGTATGACGACATATTGATGTCGTTCATTTAAATAGCAATCTATCCATTCCAGAACCAAGTCGTCACACCCAATGTATTTACATTTAGAAACTAACAGCTTATGATTCAGGGTGTCAAAAGCCTTGCTGAAATCCAATAAGACTAAGGCAGTTGCTTCTTGCCTATCCGCCGCTGTTAGTACATCGTCACAAACCCGTGCCAAAGCAGTAGTGGTACTGTGACCCTTTCTAAAGCCTGATTGATTTAATGGCAAAATGCTGCGTTCGAGTTAATACTCATTCAACTGCCTATAAACTATTTTTTCTAGAATTTTTGATAGAGCTGACAGCAAGCTAATAGGTCGGAGATCACCAGGAACCTGAGGATTGGGAATCTTTGGAAGAGGTTGCACTAATGCTTCCTTCCAAGCACTTGGAAAAACACCGCGCCCTAAACAACAATTTTTTAAGTGAAAAATGTATATTCCTACAGCAGGTAGACACAATTTAATCATCTCAATGGTAATGCCATCAATAATGCATAAGCCGGCCAAAATGAGTTGGGCTTATATTCTTGGACAGTTCTAAACTCTGAACCCTCCAGTGCCTGAACCAGCTCTGTAATATTTGAATTGCTGAAACTGAAGTGTATAATTGGTTGCCTTAGCTTCCATTCTGTCAGTCTAAAACAGTACAGGTATCCCGAACGCGGACGTGCAATGGGTGCTTTGGAGACATAGGAATACAAAAAAGAAAGCACGACAAAATATATTTGCTGCAATAGAGCTCAAAGATCGCTGAAAATATACTAAGTGACATATAAATCCGAACACCCAGTTTAAATGGTTTTATTTTAGTAAAATTTTGTATAAGTACTTAATGAAGCATAATAAGTAAATGGTAAAAATTTCAAAATGATTGCACTGCTTTAAGGCCCTTTGACCTTTAATAATGTGTGGATGCACCCTGATGTGCTACGCATTCTCCAACGCGCCTAGGAATGCTTCTGATCAGGTGGTCAATGTCCTCCTGTGGTATCTCATTCCAGGCAACCACCAACTCCTCTCGAAGTGCTTCTAGAGTCTGAGGAGCACGTTGCAAATTGAGCAATCTCCTACCCATCATATCCCACACGTGCTCAATTGGGGATAAGTCGGGAGATCTTGGTGGCCATGGTAACAATGTGACATCATTATGTTGAAAGAAGTCTATTGTGACTCTTGCAACATGTGGTAGTGCATTATCTTGTTGGAAAGTTGGATCTGCCAGGGTGTCAAGATAGGGTAAAAGATGGGGTTCTAGAACTTCGTGGATATAACGCTGCGCGTTCATGTTACCTCTGATGAAGATTAAAGGTGACCTGGAACCATAAGCTATAGCACCCCAAACCATAACTCCAACAGTATGATGAACATGTCTTTCAACAAAAAACTGTGGATTCCTCCTTTCACCACGTCGCCTTCTAACCCTGGCACGACCATCGTGCATGCCTAAACAAAATCGAGACTCGTCACTAAAGACACTACTGTTCCATTCCTGATCCCAGAGTGACCGTTGTCTGCACCACTCAAGGCGATTACGTCGGTGTTCTCGAGTTAAAAGGAGGACCCAGTGTGGCCGGTATGAAAACAAGCCAAAACTTCTCTATTCGTCGGTAAAGACTTCGCATGCCAATAGGTCTTCCGTGTTCTGCAAACCATTCATTTGCAATGGACCTGGTAGTGGAGAAACGGTCCCTTAAGGCCAATAATCTTAGGCGGCGACCTTCACGGTCTGTTGTTCTACGGCGGCGTCCAGTGCCCCTTGCTCTTTGCGTACGGCCTTCTTGAAGCCATGCCTGACAACACCTAACCACAGTGTCTACACTTCTTTGCACTCTAACTGCTATTGCCCGAAAAGAAAGTCCAGCTTCCCGAAGTCCCACTATACGGCCCCTATCAAACTCACTAAGTTGACGAAATCGTATAGGTCTCCGTACTCTAGGCATCGTAACCGATCGTAAATGATGTCAAGAACCAAAATCCGCCAACGTTGATTCTTTACTGCGGCTGAAATATTCATTTTTAGAGCGTTAGTGAATTAAAAATTGCAGTATAAAAACCGGAATGTCCAACTGATAAGGCTGAAAATTTTACAGTAAGATAAATACATTCACCAACTTTTATTAAAATAAAACCATTTAACCTGGGTGTTCGGATTTATATGTCACTTACTATACAAACAAAAACTTCAAAGTCACTCATATAACGCAGGATATATTTTTGAATTTCAAAGCCCATTTGCATTTGTTTGTAAACAATCCTTCAAGGAAGAACAATAAATATATAACTTCAAAATATCGAATCATGCGCTATAAAAAGCTAGATAATGAAATATTATTTAATAGTACTGAAAAAATTTCTCTGTATCAGTTTAACATTTTTGAAATCCGAGATCAGAGGCTTGCGCCAAACACTGAAAATAAGATTTATAGTGAAGGAAGAAAGCTAACTTTGATTACTCTGTGGCTCTGGCTGAAAACTGTGTGGTGTGATGTTTTATGATGTAGTCAGAAAATACCATCGGAGCTTTTCGCCAGATTCCGCATCAGAATCCAGTGAAGACGAATAAATGAAAATATTTTAAGTTTGTATCTAAAGTTGAGTTAAAGCATGTATTAGTTTATTTCATTCAGTAACTTAAGAAAAAAATTACATTTTCAACGAGAAAGTAGGTTTTATTTCAATTTTATCCCTTAAGAAATCAATACTTGTTGCATACACCAGTTAAGTCCATTCAAATTTTCCTCGTAACACACTTACTTTTTTTATTCACAGATTGATATGTTTGAATAATTATGCAGCAAAATTATCTGCAAATGGCGACAAATACGAAAATTTTCAGTAACTAAAAAATTTACATCAAAATGTTTTTTATGTTTCATCGACATTTTTCCTCATGTAACTTGACTGGCTTACGCTTTGGACCCCTCAATTCTAAAAAATGTAGTTTCCATTTGCAAAATTAACTTTTTGTGTTTTCCACAATATGATTTCTGAAAAACGGTTAGACTTGGTTATATATGAAATGTATCCAGATTATCACGTAGAATCCAAAAATTAAATAATATATGAGCCCCTTCCCACTTCAGTTGGCCCAACTATTGAAATCTTAGTTTTTTTCTTATCAAACACAAATAATAAAAATGTAGCAGGGTGTTACAGGTTTAAAATATTAACAATGAATATTTTGATAATATACAGGGTTATCCAAATTAAGTGTCCACCATTAGTAACTTTGTTATTAGTGAAAATACAAAGTTGTTTGAATTAGCAAACTAGTAGCATTTTTAACGCTGGTAAAAATGAGAAATAAAAAAAAAACAATAGAGAGTCGTTATTTTGATTTTTTTCAGTAAAATAACATTTTTTAAATGGAAACCCCTGTATATTATATTTTTTTCTGTTAAAGCATCAAATTTTAAACAAAAAAGTTCATAATGACTTTTCCGCTAAAAAGTCAAAAATAAAGTCAAAATAACGATAAATATTTTTAATTATTTGCAGTATTATAATATTAAGACGGCTATGAAAACAACATGGCGTTCGCGATTTGACAGCATTAAGATAAGCGACAAATTGTTAAACTGGACATACTCACAACTAGAAGGCTTTGGAAAACAATGATAAAATCAAATAATGTCAAACATTAGTGTAAATACTTGTTTATAAGCTTTATTGTGTCATTAATTTAAAGAAAAATGTTCTCCCATGAAGAAAAGTGTGATATGTTAGAATGCTATTTAGTGTGCAGAAAATCCTCCTTGAGAGCAAGAGAATACTACAGTGAAGTATATCCCGCTTGCATTCAACCGTATGAACGATATTTTCTGAGACTTTATCGAAAATTTAGGGGCAACGAAAATGTTTTTGCTAAAACAAGGGCAAAAAAAGAATTCATAATAAGCGAGGCCACGGAAATTGCAGTTATTGGATATTTTGAAGCTTATCGTGAGAATTCAATAGCAGATATTCTCAAGGACTCTAATTTCAGTTATGGTACTGTTCAAAGGATTTTAAAAAAATACAAATTTATTCCGTATAAGTACCGACCAGTTCAAACGCTTTTGGTAGGGGATCCAGAGAGAAGACTTGTTTTTTGCCATTGGTATCTTAGCTTCTGTCGCCAAAATGTAAATAACTTTCGTTACCTTTTATGGACAGATGAATCAAATTTTTCAAATTCTGGAATGTTTAATAGAAAAAACCACCATTATTGGTCAAGAGAAAATCTTTTGTTAGTACATCCAAGAGGCCCACAAGTCCGTTTCAGTTTCAACGTTTGGTGCGGTATAATTGGTTCAAAAATTGTTGGCCCGTTCTTTTATGAGGGAACCCTAACTGGTGAAAGATATGTGGAATTTATGTCAGAAATTCTGACTAATTTCTTAGACGAATTGGATCTTATAAGTAGACATCATCTGCATTTTCAGCAAGATGGCGCACCTGCCCACAACTCCAGAGGTACTTATCATTTTCTAAGTACTACTTTTAATGATCAGTGGATAGGAACAAATGGCCCAATACAGTGGCCTCCCAGATCACCAGATCTAAACCCACTTGATTACTTCTTGTGGGGTTACTTAAAGAACCAAATTTACAAGCGAAGGTACGATAACCTTGACGCGTTAAAGACTGCAGTTAGGGAAAAGATAACCCAGATAGATGGTAGGACCATACTTAAGACAGTTCGAGCAGTTGAAAAACGTGCCCAAAAATGTATTGAAGAACAAGGTGGTGTTTTCGAGCATCTTCTTTAAAAAAAATTGTTATTGTATTTTGTAAGATTATAAGTTGATGTTGAAAATAAAGTTTGTCGATACAATTTAATTGTTTCAGATTGGAGGCCATAACTTCAACAATTTGTAACCTAGGAGAAAAGTTATTGTAAGCTGTTTTGTTTAAAATTTGATGCTTTAACAGAAAAAAATATAATATACAGGGGTTTCCATTTAAAAAAATGTTATTTTACTGAAAAAAATCAAAATAACGACTCTCAATTGTTTTTTTTATTTCTCATTTTTACCAGCGTTAAAAATGCTACTAGTTTGCTAATTCAAACAACTTTGTATTTTCACTAATAACAAAGTTACTAATGGTGGACACTTAATTTGGATAACTCTGTATACAGGGTATCCGCAAAGTTGGGGTTTTCCTTTACACGACGTGTACATCTTCAAAACATAAGCAATTTTTCTTAGTACCATATTCACCAATGTCTTAAGGGAACTGAGATAAAGGGTTGTGCAACATCAAAAATATCTGAATACCGTCCTGTAGCCGCCACCCGGGACATCACAGATTGGTACAAGGTCTCAACCCGACGGCAGGACTGGGTCGGGGTCAGTGTGTCAGATCAGTATGCAACCTTCAACCGATGGTTACGGTCACGCATGTAGAGGTAATCGCGTAGGCGAGAATCTCTAGAGACGTGGCTAGAGAAGTGCAAGTATCAAAAACTAAAGTGTGGCAAACGCTGCGGGGCGGTATCCGTTTCACGTCCAACGTGTACAAGCCCTTCAACCTGACGATTTTCCAGCAAGAGTGCGGTTTTGTGAGTGGTTGTTGCATCAGCATGACAATAATCCGGACTTTTTTAAGTGCATATTGGTGACAGACGAATCTACGTCAACAGTCATGTTTGGTCAGTAGAAAATCCGCACGCTGTCCGTCGGGCACATCTTCAACAAACATTTTCGGTGAATGTTTGGGCTGACATGGTGGCGGTATGCTCATTGGACCATTTATTCTCCCAAATCGATTGGACGGGATGCAATACCTAGACTTTTTACGCAACATTTTGCCTTCCTTGTTAGAAGATGTGCCATTAAGTGTAAGACAATCAATGTGGTTTCTGCGTCTGCTCGGTAGCGCATCAGCTGATTTCATTTTCTGTTGGAGCGGTATGATTTCGGGCAGAGACGTACTTAGCCCTTCTCGTCAACTGGAGAGTGAGTACTTTTTCCTTTATTTTTTTTTATTTGGTCGCTCTCGTTTCACTACACATTACCTTTGTTATTTCAAGGGTAGTTGTTTCTGAAAAGGAAAACTCCAACTTTGCGGACACCCTGTATAATAAGTTCAAGCAGAATGAATCGGTAGGCAAGTGGATTTTCTATAAAGAAATGCGCAATGAAGTTGAGAAGGCTATCAATAGGGAGAAAAAAGCCTATATGGAATTCATCCTGTCAAAAAAGATTCTAAAGCTACCTGGAGCTGTCTTCGGAGACTTAGCATTATCAGCAGAAATTTGAAAGAGTTACCTGGCCATCTGCACGACGTTAATGACATAAATAAGTATTCTTCTAGTTTACCTACCATTGTTAAGTCTGAGTTACAAATGAAACTACTGGAAAAATACAACACCAGCCAGCAAGCCAGACAATTCACGTTCTCCCAAATAACTTGCCACGATGTTATGGGATTTTTTCGGAGTATCAAAAGTAATGCCTTGGGTGTTGACGGAATCAACCTAAATATGCTAACAATCATATTCGATTTCCTAATTGAAATTATAACTTTCCTATAAGTAGTACATTACTTTCTTCCATCCATTTTATAGCATTTTTTAAGGTATGGCACGCTGCACCATCTTGCTGAAACGCAAAATCTTGGCCGGATGTCAAACATTCTTCCATTACTGGTAAAAGCGATTCTTCTAAAATTGCCAAATATTCGTTTGTATCCACATTTTCATCAATAAAATGAAGTTTTCCTACTCCTTTTGATGACATGCTGCCCCAGACCATAATGGATGCTGGAAATTTCACTTTTCTCTTCAGACAGTCAACATGGAATGCTTCATTTTTTTGCGAATAACTCTTCTGCGACTGTCACCAACAATAACTTCAAATCACTCCATTGTATTACACTCCATTGTTGAGGTGTCCATTGTCTATGTTGTTTAGCCCATCTAAGCCGATTTTTCTTTGCAGTGGAGTTAATAGTGGTTTTTCTTTGGCCTATAAACAAGTTGTACAACTTTAGGGTTTTTACTTCACTGTTTTATAAGAGAACTTACCTTGCAAGTGCTAAATCCCAGTTTGTGGGCCTCTCTATGAGTTGTGGACCTCGAAATTCAACAGCGTCACTCCACAGAGCACTTAATTGTAAATAATTGGCACGCCTGTTTTTCACGATTATTCTTCTTAATGCTCTTCGGCTGGCATTTGTGATATTACTTTTTTTCACATATCGTGGCTCAATATTAACTGAACCAGTTACGCTATATCTTCTAACGATATTTCTCACACTGTACCGCGATAAGTCTAACAAAGTTGCAATTTCTGAGTTTGATTTCCCAGAATTAAAAAATTTAATTATCAGTAACCGAATTTTCTCACTAATAACCTATCATCTACCCATTTTGAAAACCTTAACTACCCAAAACTATTTTAAACGTATTCTGTGATTAATAAAAACAATTGTCATGGCTTTTATTTTTCACAGCCACCTATTGCAACATGTGTTATTGTTATGCTGCAAATTTGATTAGGGAGTGATAAAGTTGGTGTTTTCTACCATATATTATCAAAATATTCATTGTTAATATTTTAAACCTATAACACCATGATCCATTTTTATTACTTGTTGTTTTGTTGTTGTTTGATAAGAAAAAAACTAAGATTTCAATAATTCGGCCAACTGAAGTGCTGCTATCAAGTTATACAACGCGTTGCCTACCGAGTTCACTCACTACTCTATAAAGAATTTTGATTGAAACATTTTATCTCTGATTCCATTGCCCAGTAAGTAGACCATGACCATGAATAGGGACTCGTTACAAGTTTTCTTTTTTAACTTTTTTGTTTTCATTGGGATTAGAAAATTTACACAAATGTTTGTTGGGTTTAGCGATACTTCGCCTTTTTATACGTTGTATAAATAAAGCCGGATTATTATTAAATATCAGGGCGTCTAGCAAAACACATGTGCTCCAAATTTCATTCAAATCGGACTATCGATTTCAAAAGTATCTGAAAAAATCTTTTATAAAGAAACCTCTGATGCACCCTGACTTACAAATGAGGCACTTTTACATAGAGCAAGTCAGGTCTAACAGACTTATTTTGAACTTAAAAATACGTGTGACGTCTATGTCCACTGAATATTGGGACATCCTGCTTGATATAAAGAAGCTGGTACAACCGAAGGTGCCACCATTTTGAAAATAGTTTTGCCGAATTACTCACATAAGTTATGCCATATATCCAAATGTTTTTTTTTTTTTTTATATCGAAACAGCCGCGCAGGCAGAAGCCTAAATGCCGGAACACCGCGGCTGCTATGATGATCCCAAAGAAATTTTGTTAATACGATTTTTGAACTGCCTAAGGTTAGTAGAACTGGGAAAAGCTTCCTCCCGTAGATTGTTCCACAATCTAGACACCCTCGGGACAAAGGAGCGGTCGTATCGGCCAGTTCTGGATGTACGAAGCTCGACACGGTTAGGATGGGACGCCGAATTCAGGCGGGTCTGTCTGGCAGGCACATCGCGCGGCGGCATCATAGAAGAGAGCTCTGAGGAGCAAAGCCCGTTGGTGTAGCGATAGAAAAGAGCTAGATCACCGACGGCCCGCCGGTGCGAAAGAGTCCCGAGACTGTCTGTTAGAGAAGAGTCATCGATCAGTCGGACCGCCCTCCTCTGGGCAGCATCGAGCATGGACAATGTAGTCGGGGCGGCAGCACCCCAAATGTGTGAGCAATACTCGAGGCTAGGCCTTATCTGGGCCTTGTATAGAGTGAGAAGGTCATGCGGAGAAAAGTACTTCTTAGCCCTAAACAAATAGCCTAGCTTTTTCCCAGCAGCTGCAGCTATTGAAGAGATGTGTTCGTGCCAGATCAGGTCCTCGGTGATCTGGACTCCGACCAGCCGAAATGAATGGCTCTTTGGTAGAACTCGACCGTCCATCGAAACTGTATGAGCGCTAGGACGCTTTTTGTTCGTCAAAGTACAGTACTGTGTTTTGGAAGCATTGAACTGTACAAGATTGTTGCGTCCGCAAGCAGTGATAGCCTCCAGGTCTCTTGTCAGAGAGGAAGTCGTCGCTAGTCTTCTTTTTTCCAGCTCAGCGGCAGAGATCGGCTTGTCACTCTGAATTCCTGCATGTAGAGTGCTGTCATCAGCGAAGCTGTGGATTGGGTTGATCGTGCAGGAAAGGAGGTCGTTGATATGTAAGAGAAACAGTGTTGGAGCCAAGACCGATCCCTGGGGAACACCCGCGTTGACGTTGTGGGATGAAGAGGAGAATCCATCAATTACGACGGATATCTTGCGGCCAGAGATAAAGTCAGCCACCCATCTGCAAAGCTTTTTTGGGAGGCCGTAGGATGGAAGTTTGCTTAAGAGAGCAGCGTGCCACAGCTGATCGAACGCTTTCGTGATGTCAAGAGCAACGACATGAGCCTCACCATGAGACTGGATGAGTTTACTCCACAGTTGCGTGACGTAAGCTAGGAGGTCCCCTGTGGATCTTTGGTGCCGGAAACCGTACTGCCTGTCGCTAATCAAGCTGTGACGTTCGAGGTAGTCCAGAAGCTCGCGATTTATGCACCTCTCCATCACTTTACTTATAACAGAAAGCAGAGCTATAGGCCTGTAGTTGTAGGGATCGGTTTTAGATCCTTTTTTTGGGATGGGCTGTACATGAGCAAATTTCCAGTTTTGTGGGAAGGTGCCGGATTCATAAGACATCTGGAAGAGACGCGAAAGAACTGGAGCAAGCTCCGCTGCACATCTCTTCAGTACAATGGCAGGAATCAAGTCCGGACCAGAAGCTTTGTTGATGTCGAGCGACAAGAGCACTCGTCTTACGGTCTTATGCCTGAATGTTACCTCCCGCATAGTGTGGGGAACCCTTTGAATTGACGGCACTTGGGCGTTGGTGGGGACGTCCATGGTGGAGTTGGCAGCAAAGATCTTGGCTAGCACTTCCGCCTTGGCCTTTGAGTCGAATACAATAGTTCCATCCTGACACGTAAGTGGTGGAAGGCTACTGTGTGAGAAGTTCTTTTCAGTCTGCTTGGCCAGCGTCCAGAAAGACCGACTGCCATTGCGCTGCGACATTACCCTGTGCCTAACTTTTATATCATGCTGGTTTTTGGCATTGCGAACTGCTTCGTTATATTTATTTCTGGACTCGACGTCGGCTTGTCTGTTCTCTACAGTGGGGTTTTGTAAGTAGGTTCTGTGGGCCCTGATCTTCTGCTGGCGAGCAGTGTCACACGATTTGTTGAACCAGCCGTTGGACCCTGGTTTAGGAACTTTCACTGTGTGAGGGATGTATTCCTCCATTCCGACGTGGACAATTTCGGTTATTGAAGAACAGACAGTCGACGCATCCGCGTCAGTGAAACAGACATCTCTCCAAGGAAAGCTAGAGAAGAAGTCTCTGAGCCCCTCCCAGTCGGCATGTCCGTAATGCCAAGTTTTGCGACCTGTGCGAGTTTCTGCTGCCACAGCGGCTTCTGACTGAAACCTAACCTCCACAACACCATGATCTGAGTTACCCAGGGGGGACAGGACAGCAGTGCTGTAAGGGGCAGGATGCGTGGTCAGAAAGAGATCCAGCAGGCTACTGGCGTGTGACGAGACGCGGGGGAAAAAAGTAGGGCTCGTTACCAGCTGGGTCAGCCCTTGAGTAAGAGCGAACGCTTTGACTGCACGACCTGCTGCATCGGTCTTATTTGAGCCCAACCAAAGCTCATTATGGGCATTGAAATCACCGAGAAGAACTACCTCTAAAGCGGGGTGATTGATGTTCAGGAAGTCGATCTGGACGGCGAGGTATTCGAGTAGGTCATCCCAGTTATGGTTCGAGGGAGAGCGATAAAGGCAGCAAATAAATTTGGGTGATGTTTTGGAGTTGAGGCGAAGCCACAGAATGTCCTTCCGGTCTGATTCCAAAGAAAGATCCCTGGAGCAGGAAAGACTGCTGCGGACAAAAGCCATAACTCCCCCGTTCTTTCTCAGATTGGAGTGCACCTCGTAGTTTGGGAAGTTGAGATGGTTAATCGGCGCAGTCTCTGAGATTTTTGTCTCCGCCAAGAAAAGCACGGCGGGACGATTGGATTGCAGGTAGTGATGAACAGCATCAATGTTGCTGTTAATCCCGCAGATGTTCGAAAAACAAATTTTATCTTCGATGTTGTCCGGAAATTATGTTATGTTTAATTGTCTTGCTATGTGTTACTCAATGGCTAAAGTAACAATATGGTTGTATCGTATCCGGATGCTCAACAAGAAGCGTGAGTCGCATAAGGTTCTGGAACTGGGTCCATTGTCTGGAGATAATCGATATATCCAATATTCACTGAACTACATAAGAAACTTCTGCCGGAAGTGAACTCATTGTGCTTTGGAAAGTTCCCCCGGAAACGCCATTGTTAATTTGGGCGAAAGTTACTGTTGAGGATTTGCGAGGTATTGTGCGGACAAAAAGTCTCGGATTCGATATCATAACGTATTTTGACGCTTGTGGCGACGAAAACCTTCTAGTGGTAACCTTTTGTTTTATTATTATTATTAAACAACAAATTTGAGTTGAGTACAACACATAATAGATAATAGTGTACAGACAAAAGAAATATAACAATATGACAATCTTAGCACTTCTGAAGTAGACATATATGGGAACAATATGTTAAGCACTGCGGTGTCTATCATAATTGTTGTTGAAACTGTTGACGGATGCCGAGTTCACTACATAAGATGGCAGACTGTTCCGTGCATCGAAAACAAGGTTTGAGATAAAGCGCTGACGGGTAGAGGTTCTATAAGCTTCTTTCTGCAATTTGAAGTTATGGTCGTTGCCAGACGAAACAGATGCGACATGTCCACACCAAACAAATTATTCAGTGCTCTGAAAGTGATGATGAGATCTCCTCGCATTCTTCTGCAAATGTAAAAGATTCATTTCGCACCCTCCACCACGCGACGTGATTGTCGTTATACTTGGCAACCCTCGAGTGACAGATAGATATCCCCGCCAGTCAACGACCGCCAGTCAAAAACACAAACAATAAACATTACTAGTTTTGATGATTTTTGGACTTAAAAGGACATTATTTGTGAAACATTTTTCATATTTTTTTTGTCTATGTCCATAGTAATTGCATTATGCATCAGGGAGATGTAGGGATTGACACGTCTTACATATATTATCTGTGTTTTAAGAAGGAGAGGACATAATGTTTTTATTGCTTTGAAGAAATTCATTAACCCATAAATTAATAAATGATTACTATTATGACGTAAAGGAAGATGAGGAATTGGATGGAATGTATTTTATATTCTATTTTCTTGCAAAATACAGACAAATCCACACTATTCAACAGGTATGTAATGATAACTTTCAGTATATTGAAGCTGGTAAATTCGAGAGTGTCATGCATTAACAAACGTCCAAATCTGCTGCCAAATTTAACAGCTAGAAAATCGACCTATTATTTGCCGCATTCCCATTCGTTGAGGGGATAACGGATTGTTAAATGTAAACCTATAACATATATCAAAATACATGAAAGTTGTCCTGTTTTTTCTGTACAAAAAATGTTGGAAATCAAAAAGTGGTCTTGTATATAATACAGTCGAATTTTCACGATTTTATTCAATATTTCAATAGAAATCACGAATATTCAGAGACCTTTGACAGCTTCTGTCAAATTGCATGTCGATAAAGTATTTTCCCATTGGTCCATAATATTAATGTTGGTGTAATCGGCACTAAATCTTCCAAATTCTTTTTTCAATGTCTAGATACGACCATCTTTCATCAAAATACATCCTGCCGAATATCACCGAAACATTTGCTCCCTTAAATTTTTTTGGGTAGTGTATATGGAACGCCGTTCCACCGTACCAATTAAATTTGGATCGCACCAGCGAGGTAGTTAGGCGAGGAGGGCTGCCCCAATTAATCGAGACGTAACAAGGATCTTCCTTCCTTCTCACGGTATGCAGTAGAGTGCGTTAAGCTAGAATGCGAAGCTCTCCATGAGATCGACTGGGATCGTTTCGACACCCCAAACCGCAGAATGTTGGAGAGAGGGCACAAAGCCGTCTGCAAGAGCTCATTATAAACCCTTCTAGCGGTCTACCGACAATAAACATACTGACGGGGCTGCCGTGAAGGATCGAGCGTTCCGCACGTTCTGACACTTTGGGGTCTAACTGCATTACCCTAAGTCAGCTACGCAATATGTGTATAAACATGGGTATTATGCAAATGTATCATACCACGTCGGGTAGAACATCTGTGAACAAAAGTTTCTTGTGAAATGACATATCTGCTGCTCCGAGTTCTGATATATACTAAGTGACATATAAATCCGAACACCCAGTTTAAATGGTTTTATTTTAATAAAATTTTGTATAAGTACTTAATGAAGCATAATAAGTAAATGATAAAAATTTCAAAATAATTGCACCGATTTTGAGCCCTTTGACCTTTAATAATGTGTGGATGCACCCCGATGTGCTACGCATTCTCCAACGCGCCTAGGCATGCTTCTGATCAGGTGGTCAAGGTCCTACTGTGGTATCTCATTCCAGGCAACCACCAACTCCTCTCGAAGTGCTTCTAGAGTCTGAGGAGGACGTTGCAAATTGAGCAATCTCCTACCCATCATATCCCACACGTGCTCAATTGGGGATAAGTCGGGGGATCTTGGTGGCCATGGTAACAATGTGACATCATTATGTTGAAAGAAGTCTATTGTGACTCTTGTAACATGTGGTCGGGCATTATCTTGTTGGAAAGTTGGATCTGCCAGGGTGTCAAGATAGGGTAAAAGATGGGGTTCTAGAACTTCGTGGATATAACGCTGCGCATTCATGTTACCTCTGATGAAGATTAAAGGTGACCTGGAACTCCAACAGTGTGATGAACATGTCTTTCAACAAAAAACTGTGGATTCCTCCTTTCACCACGTCGCCTTCTAACCCTGGCACGACCATCGTGCATGCCTAAACAAAATCGAGACTCGTCACTGAAGACAATACTGTTCCATTCCTGATCCCAGAGTGACCGTTGTCTGCACCACTCAAGGCGATTACGTCGGTGTTCTTGAGTTAAAGGGAGGACCCAGAGTGGTCGGTATGAAAACAAGCCAAAACTTCTCATTCGTCGGTAAACACTTCGCATGCCAATAGGTCTTCCGTGTTCTGCAAACCATTCATTTGCAATGGACCTGGTAGTGGAGAAACGGTCCCTTAAGGCCAATAATCTTAGGCGGCGATCTTCACGGTCTGTTGTTCTACGGCGGCGTCCACTGCCCCTTGCTCTTTGCGTACGGCCTTCTCGAAGCCATCCTTCACAACACCTAACCACAGTGTCTACATTACTTTGCACTCTAACTGCAATTGCCCAAAAAGAACACTTCGCATGCGAATAGGTCTTCCGTGTTCTGCAAACCAGTCATTTGCAATGGACCTGGTAGTGGAGAAACGGTCCCTTAAGGCCAATAATCTTAGGCGGCGATCTTCACGGTCTGTTGTTCTACGGCGGCGTCCACTGCCCCTTGCTCTTTGCGTACGGCCTTCTCGAAGCCATCCTTCACAACACCTAACCACAGTGTCTACATTACTTTGCACTCTAACTGCAATTGCCCGAAAAGAACACTTCGCATGCGAATAGGTCTTCCGTGTTCTGCAAACCAGTCATTTGCAATGGACCTGGTAGTGGAGAAACGGTCCCTTAAGGCCAATAATCTTAGGCGGCGATCTTCACGGTCTGTTGTTCTACGGCGGCGTCCAGTGCCCCTTGCTCTTTGCGTACGGCCTTCTCGAAGCCATGCCTGACAACACCTAACCACAGTGTCTACACTTCTTTGCACTCTAACTGCAATTGCCCGAAAAGAAAGTCCAGCTTCCCGAAGTCCCACTATACGGACCCTATCAAACTCACTAAGTTGACGAAAACGAACAGGTCTCCGTACTCTAGGCATCGTAACCGATCGTAAAGGATGTCAAGAACCAAAATCCGCCAACGTTGATTCTTTACTGCGGCTGAAATATTCATTTATAGAGCGTTAGTGAATTAAAAAAAAGCAGTATAAAAACCGGAATGTCCAACTGATAAGGCTGACAATTTTTTCACTTGTTATTTGCAGTAAGATAAATACATTCACCAACTTTTATCAAAATAAAACCATTTAAACTGGGTGTTCGGATTTATATGTCGCTTAGTATATTCTGTACAAATCTCAAACGTAAATGATTTCAACACTTGATGTAATAAGAAAAACCAACTCCGTAAAACATGCCTTTCTCGAAAACTATGGGAAGTAAAAAAGAGGACCTTTTAAATAAAAAAAAATCAAAATCGTTAGAAGTGTTGCGAAAAAATTCTGCTACAATATGTGTAGCTGTTCCAAATTTCAATTAAATTGGACTATCCGTTCCAAAAATATCTGGAAAATGTGTTCTAACAAGAAAGCTTTGACGCCATCCAACAGACAACCCCAACTAGCAAAGTAGTGCTATAAGCTTTTCGTAAAAGAACCATTCAGCCATAAAAGCTCTCGATTGTTGTTGCCTGAACACTAAAATGCTGGCTTAATGTTGTGTGGAATGCAAATTTGCTTTCTGCACCATATTTGCTCTAAAATGAGGTGTTTAAAATATTGTTTAGCATAGTTATACAACACCTTACAGGACAAATTTTTAACTGTTGCATAAACGTTTATACAACTATTTTATACGGCATATTTGCACGTTAGTCAAAATGGTTGTGTTGTGGCATCCATGGTAACGTTTATAAAACAAACTCGAGCCTTGTTGTTGTGCTGTGCATATTACTACTTTAGCCAACAAGTTGCTCCCAACGGAAGCACTTATACAACTGTTGTTTAGTAACTGTTAAAGGCTGTACATATGCTAAATATGTTGTTAGAACTTCACCATAACCTAACTTTCTGCTATCATATTTTTGTTAAAATGCCATAACCAATGATTTAAGACAAACATCGCATGCATATTGGGTCAAAAGGTTTTATCAACTGTTCAAACAGAAGATATAGATCTGGTACAAATTCTGGGTAAATCACTGCCCTCTGTCGGTATTTCATTTCAGACATCTGTCACATTGTTGTATAACACCTGCAGGCAACACCAAAATACTCCATTAAAAATGAAGACAACATAGACGATGCCATGATTATACACAACCACCAGCCATATTGGGCAAACATTTATTCCTCTATTTAATATTAAATAATTATGTTTCAGCTCGAAATTACAGATATAAAGTGATAAACATTAGTGTAATTGTGTCTAAATATAGGATTTGTGGAAGATTTGACGCAGCTAAGTTCAGTTTTCCATCTTAAAAATCTAGACATACTTTTGATCATAATCAAAATATGCATGAAATAAGAAGCCCGTAGAAATTGCGTAACTACTTTGCACGATAATCACAATAAAATTTGCTGCGCAAGTAATTCAATAGCCCTATAATCACAGTGTAGAAGTTTATCATATATCTGTGTATGAAATTCACACTGGCTGATATGTAAGTAAACAAGATGACTGTAATGTGTTAGTTATATATTCTTCACTATATATTCTTCACGTAACAGAATAGTTGTATAGTTGACAAAAACTGAATCTTGCACTGACGAAAATGTCCTATAGCGACTGCAAGGGGCTTACACTTTTGTTGTATAGATGTTACCTGCAGCTCTTATACAACCTCTTAAATGACTGAAGTGTCCTATTAGGTGTGACCATTCCGCTTGTATAGCTGTTCTAAGAGGGTTTTGCCGTATAATCATTTTTGCAACTCTAATAGGAGTGATAATTGTTAGTTGGGAAATCATGTCCAATCGACTTACCTCGAGTCTAAAAACACGTCGTGCTTCTATGTCCTCGAAATGTTGGGACACCCTGTATAGGCGAACAAAGAAGAAGAGAAAAAAGACAGGAAAACACATATGCCTTTGGGATTCGTTTACCCGAATTATAATAATGGGGAGATACGCCCTTGCGTTCAAGTTTGCTGTGGCTGTTTACCCCGTTGATTGCTAGAACTCCTCGACAAACAAATAGGGTTACAGAAGGTTGTACGAATTAGAGAGAAAGTGGAATACGTATACAGGGCTGATAGCTATCAAAATTTTAACTTTGTCGTGCCACACGGGCTTTTTTGATATTTTTTACTTTAATTGGTGGTTGTAAGAAAAAATAAACAGTTAAAGAAAATTTGCTAGACAAGGACTTTATTCTATTGAGTAATTTAAAATATTAAGAAAAAACACAGATCTCGTAAATCAAAAGCTATTTTTTTTTATAAACGACTTAATAATCTAAGATTTTCTTGAATATTTAGCTTCTGGTTGGTACCTCTTAATTGTCCAGCAGTAATCTGCTAACATATTTGGGCTCCATTTGCCCTGGTACCGCTTTTCCATATTAGAAATGTCCTGATGGAACCTCTCAAAATGGATTTTAAGTGATATGTTCCAACCCAATGCTTGATATGACAATAATAGCTCGCTAACCAACTCTCTGTAGCTGTCACTCTTGTGGTTACCCAAAAAATTTGAAACAACATTTTTAAAAGCCTTCCATGCAAATGTTTCTAATTCGCTTAATTTTTCTTCAAATCTTGAATCTTTTATTAACTCCCTAATTTGAGGGCCAACAAAAATACCCTCTTTTATCTTTGCATCACTTATTTTAGGGAATTTTTCTTTTAGATACAAAAATCCACTCCCATTGCGATCCATTGCCTTCACAAAATTTTTTATTAATCCTAATTTGATATGCAATGGTGGTAGAAGCACATTATTTGGCTGTACAAGGGGTAAATACTTTACGTTTTTTTGTCCAGGAACTAACGATGCACGCGTAGGCCATGTTTTTTTTATATAGTGATTAGTTCTGTCTCGGCTATCCCATTCACATAAAAAGCAGCAAAACTTTGTATAACCCAGCTGAAGTCCAAGTAATAGTGCAACAACTTTAAGATCACCGCAGATTTTGAAGGAATATGTACTGTAATTTATTTTTTCAAGTAAAAGTTTCATATTTTCATAGGTTTCTTTCATATTTGCAGCATGGGCCAGAGGTACAGACGGAAGCTTATTTCCATTATGCAATAACACTGCTTTTAGACTTGCTTTCGAAGAATCAATGAATAAACGCCACTGAGAGAGATCAAAACACCAAATCTCCATCCAGAGAAAAATACGTTCTGAAGTGTTGATCACGGTTTCGAAAATAGCTAACTTTTGTATTATGATGTAGCAAATTCCATTCTTTTAGACGTGATCCTAATAGTTCTGACTGCTTTTTTGACAAATTTAAATCCCGAACCAAATCATTTAGGTCTCCTTGAGTTATCAAATGTGGCTCGTTTACAATTCCTTTTAACTCAAAGTCATCGTCCTCGTCAACACATTCACCTGAAGTGGACGGTTGTGAATTGTTCTCAACAGACGTAGTTGCAACTGGTACTAGTTCTGGCAATTTTTTACAATGAGAGACTGGTCTTATAGCCGAAGATAAGTTTAAAGGTAAATAACTGTGGTTTTTTTCTTGTAATTGATACCTTTTATGTCTGTGAGACAAAAATAGCAATCTGAAACGTGATCTCGCTGTTCAGTCCATATCATGGGTACAGCAAACGGCATAGGTCTTGCACCTTTCTTCCAGTCAGTTAAATTTTTCACACACGTTATGCAAGAGACATGAGGGGCCCAGGATTTGTCTTGATGGGCGACAGAAAAACCAAAACATTGGTGATAACACTCCAACACAAGATTCGTAAAATTTCGTCGTTGTTTTTTGAATGTTAGGTCTCCGTACACATAACAAAAAGAGTTAGGATCATTATTACACTTCCTCGACATATTCACAGGGTTAATAAATCACAAAAAAGTGTTCAAATTCAACAACAAATATTTTTATAAGGATTTACTTGTAAGCGTTTCTGTTAATTTACTGCCGTAGTACTAGTTATGAGTATTACCGTATCACAACAAATATGAGGCTAATAGACATATGACAGCTGTCATGTAATAATGAGGGTAGACTGATAAAACAAAATTAGCTGTCAAAGTTCGTGTGGCAAAACCAGGGTTGACCAGATAGTTTATGAAATTATTATATAAGCTGTTACCCGTGACTTCGTACGCGTTGAATTGTTACTAACATGTAACATTGTTTTCGAGTATAACTATAATTGGTAGAAATGAATTTACAGTCAACTTGCAGGTTTGGGAGATGTAGTTATTTGGATGATCAAAGCACCTATGTGCTGCAAGGGTAAAACCGCGTTGCGGAAAGCTAACAAATTACTACTATTACTAATTTTATGAAATTATCATTTTAAATTAAGCTTTTACATTATAAAAGCTACCTTTCTGCCAAATCTCGGGTTACAGAATCCGTTCTTAGTTTAACTCTAACCTAACCAGAATCTCATCGTTGCCAATTGCAAGCAATTTCAAACAAACTTGCAAGTACCCTTTAATCCCTTAATTCGGCCCTGTCACAAAATGTCGAGCTGAAATGTCCTGTCCATAAGCTACCTCCATGCCAAATTTCAAGCTCGTAGGTCAGATAGTTTTCGAGATTTAGGCCCGTATCGTCAGTCGTCCCTACAATTTATTGTAGGGCGCATTTATGGCCTCCTTGATTGTCATACTCCTTTCTCTCCTTCAAAAATTTCTAGATTACACTTGTCCCGTGTCAGCGTCAGCGCTCCCCTATTGTGAAGATATGTTTTCTTTTTGAATTGTAGGAAATTTGAGGCTGATAAAACATGATATAACTCAAAAGCAAGCACAATTTGATGCAAATAGATGCTTGTGACATAACCTCAAAATAGAGTTCTGACACGGAGAAGTAGAAAACTATGACAATCAAGGAAGCCATAAAGGCGCCCTACAATTGTAGGGACGACTGACGATACGCGCCTTAGTGATTAATGTGTATCACTTCTATTTTACATAATCAGTGACATTAGAAGTGTTACACCAAGAGAACATAATTTCTTCAACTTGAGATTTTTTTGCAATGAGGTAGTGTTACATCAAGAATAGGACGACAGCATGCTCACTAAATTTTATTGACTAGAAAAAAATTAATAATGAAAATGATCGCTTTTGCTTGATTTTTTGGGGTTCGTGGACCTCCTGGTGGTCTTTTGTTGATCAGTAACATCACGTGTGCAAAGTGGTTGAACCCTCAACGAAGGATGGTGTTTGGAGAAAGCTGTTGTAGACGAAAATGTGGTGCTCAATTGTTCACTGCTCCATAATGTCTACTGGTAAAAATGCTAGGAACGCCCGGGTCTAACGGCACTCTCCCCACCACTCTCGCCCGAATAGGCGTAGAGTACTAGCCATTTCAAAACATCCGTCCTTTGTGCTGGACCTTGTACAAGGTGCAAAATTGGTGGCACAGTATTTACTTAGCAACATAAACCTATAATGCAGCAGTCATACCTCTATTTAGCGCCAAAATCTTATGGATTTATATATCAAGATTTACACTTCGGAAATTATCTCAACAGAAATTCTAACTGACATTCATTACACTGGACAACAAATTTTAGCTTTTTAATTGCATCTTGTGGGAAAAGTGCACTTCTTTGTTAATTTTGGGGCGCTGAATCCAAAAATGACAACGAAATAAAAAAATTAGTTGCGGTTTAGAAAAAAAACTTTTTATTGTTAAGGATATATTAAAAAAAGTAACAAGATTCATATACTTATAAGAATCACTAGATGCGCTGTCTTTTTGCTGTTCTTTTATGGATCGTTTCTGGAGCATCTCTACCAAGAGTCCAACAGTAGTCTGCAAGCATGGAAGGATTCCACTTTCCCTGGTACCTTTTTTCCATTGTTGAAATATCCTGATGAAAACGTTCGCCGTGCTTACTTACGGCTCCGCAATTGTCAGGAAAAAAGTCCAGGTGTGAGTGTAGGAAATGTATCTTAAGAGACATATTACAGCCCATCTCTTGATACGATGACAGCATATTTTTTAAAAGGGTTTTATAGTTGTCAGCTTTTCTATTTCCCAAGAAATTAGTGACCACCAGACGGAAATCATTCCAAGCAGTTTTTTCAATACCTGTTAAAGTGTTTTCAAACTGTGTATCTGTCCCATTCACACAAAAAACAGTAAAACTTTGTGTAGCCTAGCTGCAGCCCAGTTAAAAGTGCAACAACTTTCAAATCGCCACAAATATGCCATTGGTGCTCATCGTATTTTATGCATGTCAATAGGTACTTCATATTGTCATATGATTCTTTCATGTGAACTGCATACCCTACAGGAAGAGATGGTAAAATATTTCCAATATGCAATAACACTGCCTTTAAACTCAATGTTGAACTGTCTATAAACAATCTCCATTCTTCTGGGTTATAGTTTATATTTAAAGCCGCCAGTAAGCCGTTAATGTTACTGCAGAAAACCAAGTTAGTCTCCATATTGAAAAATGGTTCTAAGTCTTTGTGGCGTTTACGAAAAACACATACCGAAACATCGTCTTCTAACAAGTTCCACTGCTGCAGTCTTGATCCAAGTAACTCTGCCTTATTTTGGAAGTTCTACATCTCTTACAAGATCATTTAATTCTGACTGTGTTATTTTGTGCGGTTGGTGGCATGACGTGCTAGGTATAAAATCAGGATCTCTTGACGTTGATGGCATATCTTCTTCCTGACGAATCACTCGATCGCCATGGTCTGATTCGTTTTCTGATTCGCAAGTGTAGGATTCTGGGGGTTTTGGAATAGGATTTTCGTCACTGTGAGGCACAGGTCTCATCGCAGATGGTATGTTTGGGTAGTTAATAACCGATTTTTTTTTTCTTGGACATACCTGTGGCTTGTCCAACACAAGGTACCATGCAAAAGTAACAATCATTAATATGCTTTGTAGGCTCTCTCCAAACTATTGGGACAGCAAAGCGCATAGACCGTTTTTTGCCATTTAACCAGCTCCTCAGACTTGAAGCACATGTATTACAGCAGATGTGGGGTGCCCACTGTTTGTCTTGATCACCTAGTTTACAACCGAAATAAAGCTGATATGCCTTTGTTATTAGTGGAGTAATAGACCGTCTCTGAGACGCAAAAGTCACATCACCACACACGTAACAAAACTGATCTGGATTGTTTACACACTTTCGAGACATCTTGCATGAAGGCTGTAAGCCAACTGAGGAAAAAATGGCTAATATAAAACAATATAATGTACACGTATGTATAACGTAACACAATCATGCCGATTACATCATCTTTCCTTGCCGAATAAAAAAATGTAGCACGTGCATTCTTGTGAATTACAGTATATTAACACTGTCACAGCAGGAACACATATAATTACCGTATCTCTAAAACTTGAACTAATATTGAAAAAATAA
This sequence comes from Acanthoscelides obtectus, assembly GCA_963669975.1. Classification (NCBI taxonomy): domain Eukaryota; kingdom Metazoa; phylum Arthropoda; class Insecta; order Coleoptera; family Chrysomelidae; genus Acanthoscelides; species Acanthoscelides obtectus. Next base: position 8,864,514 of record CAVLJG010000004.1, on the reverse strand, counting down.
GTTTCATTCCGGTTTTAGCACATTAAAAATAGTAATATTTTGTTGATTTTATTTAGGATATTTTTTGGCTGTTGATCAGTGTTATTGGTCCGTGCATAGGCAATGCCTCTTTTGGACCAGTTGTTATTTTATATTCATTTACTCATGTTATTTCCTTTGTACATTGAGTGAACAAATATTATTCCCATATTGCGTTGGCTCTAATGTGTGATAGTATGAGTAATATTCATTCTACACCTTGTATACATAATGTCGTTTTCTATTTAGCAAATTCTGTAGACCCACACTAACGAGTGTAACCTTAACAGAAAACGTAAATACAAGCGACGTGGTCGGGATTCGCCTTCGAGCTACGGGACTGGAGGCCTCATTTTCCAAATTAACCCGATGCAGTTTCTGTATACAAATGAGGCCTGCTCCTCCTCTTCCTCTCAGATACATCGAGATTAGTTGGCTTCGCGGAAACTGGATTTACGTGGAATACGGAACAATAAATAGAGCATTAAGCAGCAAATCAGGATAGATACCAAAAACAAATTCTATAGTCTGGTATCTGGGCTAGCGCCCGGCGTAGCGGTCTGCTTGATTGATTTGCTCGTACTGCGGCGGTGCGCCGCGGCTGACGATATGGGAAGAGACAACGTTGCCAGATGGCCGGTAACTACAGATAGAGAAGAGACATTTATTTGTCAAACCTAGCATAAAACGGGCTAGAAAGTTCTTTTTTTGATGGGATGATGGACATTCTTTGGCTTAATTTGCAACCATTTTTACTTTAGCTTACACATCTATGTCGTCGTCAAACAGAGACATCAGGGCAAAGACCACATCTGTCAAATGCCATAAATGTTGGCAGAACCTTTCTAAAGCTGCCTTCGAAATAGTTTTGTCAATTCTTTCATAAACCTTCATTGCATTTAAAAAGCATAATAAATACTTTTTAGGTGCTTTTACCGCTAAACAGCATTGCACTATGAACAGGCAGCTAGCTAACAGAGCTGCCTTATCCTCCGCCAAGGAATATTACTGAAAGCTCTATTAAATCTCAATAGTCGTCTCTAGCAACTTATTTGGTCAATTAATGTCGATAAAATTCTAGTAGCTTATCAGTCCCTTGTTCTATGTTTTGTAACGACTGACAAGCCTACAGTTTATGACTATGGTCTATTGTCTAGGTTCAAATGAATAACAACGAGCTCCAACTATTGCCATCTTCAAATTTTGGCGGACGCTAATTTTATCGAAGACATCCTCATTCCAGGGAGGCTGTATACGTTGATCCCTTGATAAACGACGTCCATCTATCGACGTCACGGTCCGCAGCGATAGATAACCACGACAGACAGCAGGCGGTTTCCCATTAAAAAACGCCAGATAAGCCTTTATGCAAATACTAGTAATTTATATTCATGCAAAATGTCAAACGTTTACTGCTGATGCCGGTACACGTGATGCCAAACCGCACATTTAACATTATAAATAAATAACCCAGTTTGGAGTTCATCATGTTCTGTACACAACATGTGTTTTCCGAGGTTCGCATCTAGTATTTGTCCTGAAAATATACTAAGTGACATATAAATCCGAACACCCAGTTTAAATGGTTTTATTTTATTAAAATTTTGTATAAGTACTTAATGAAGCATAATAAGTAAATGATAAAAATTTCAAAATGATTGCACTGCTTTAAAGCCCTTTGACCTTTAATAATGTGTGTATGCACCCTGATGTGCTACGCATTCTCCAACGCGCCTAGGCATGCTTCTGATCAGGTGGTCAATGTCCTCCTGTGGTATCTCATTCCAAGCAACCAATAACTCCCCTCGAAGTGCTTCTAGAGTCTGAGTAGGACGTTGCAAATTGAGCAATCTCCTACCCATCATATCCCACACGTGCTCAATTGGGGATAAGTCGGGAGATCCTGGTGGCCATGGTAACAATGTGACATCATTATGTTGAAAGAAGTCTATTGTGACTTTTGCAACATGTGGTCGGGCATTATCTTGTTGGACAGTTGGATCTGTCAGGGTGTCAAGATAGGGTAAAAGATGGGGTTCTAGAACTTCGTGGATATAACGCTGCGCGTTCATGTTACCTCTGATGAAGATTAAAGGTGACCTGGAACCATAAGCTATAGCACCCCAAACCATAACTCCAACAGTGTGATGAACATGTCTTTCAACAAAAAACTGTGGATTCCTCCTTTCACCACGTCGCCTTCTAACCCTGGCACGACCATCGTGCATGCCTAAACAAAATCGAGACTCGTCACTAAAGACAATACTGTTCCATTCCTGATCCCAGAGTGACCGTTGTCTGCACCACTCAAGGCGATTACGTCGGTGTTCTCGAGTTAAAGGGAGGACCCAGTGTGGCCGGTATGAAAACTTCTCATTCGTCGGTAAACACTTCGCATGCCAATAGGTCTTCTGTGTTCTGCAAACTATTCATTTGCAATGGGCCTGGTAGTGGAGAAACGGTCCCTTAAGGCCAATAATCTGGCGGCGATCTTCACGGTCTGTTGTTCTACGGCGGCGTCCAGTGCCCCTTGCTCTTTGCGTACGGCCTTCTCGAAGCCATGCCTGACTACACCTAACCACAGTGTCTACACTTCTTTGCACTCTAACTGCAATTGCCCGAAAAGAAAGTCCAGCTTCCCGAAGTCCCACTGTACGGCCCCTATCAAACTCACTAAGTTGACGAAATCGTACAGGTCTCCGTACTCTAGGCATCGTAACCGATCGTAAAGGATGTCAACAACCAAAATCCGCCAACGTTGATTCTTTACTGCGGCTGAAATATTCATTTTTAGAGCGTTAGTGAATTAAAACAAAGCAGTATAAAAACCGGAATGTCCAACTGATAAGGCTGAAAATTTTTCCACTTGTTATTTACAGTAAGATAAATACATTCACCAACTTTTATTAAAATAAAACCATTTAAACTGGGTGTTCGGATTTATATGTCACTTAGTATACGTATAAAAGTTGAACAATGGCTTTATTGTTCAGGTATTTCACTATGGTCTTCTTCAAAGTACTCACCTGAGACAACCAGCTCCGTTTCCACTGTTGATACGATCGCTGAAAGTCTTCACTCGTGAGGCTCTTCATTTGCCGTGTCGTTTTCACCTTGACGGCTTCCACGTCCCCCAAGTGCGGCTTCCGAAGCACCATTTTGCGTTTTGGGAAGAAGTCGCAAGTGACTAAATCGGGTGAATGAGGGGGGTGTTCTGTCACGCTGATTGAGCTTCAGGCCAAAAACTCTCGCACAGCGAGAGACGTGTAAGCAGGCTCGTTGTCGTGATGAAGGATCCACCTGCCCCGTTGTGCCAAATCCGATCCAACTCGGGCCACACGAGCTCTCAAAACTTCACTGTAGAAATTTCCGTCCACTGTCTGGTCGGAAGGGACATACTCCTGGCTGCCCCGAGAATCAAAGAAAACAATGAATATTATTTTCGACTTTCTTGTTCTCGGCTCCCCTGCTTGCTTCCATTCCGTGCTTTGAGATTTCAGCTCCACAACGAATTCGTAGAACCAAGACTCGTCTTCTTTGATGACCCGGTTGAGAAAGTCCCCCCTTGCCTCTGCTTCCAACCAATCCTCACAGCAAGCAACCCTGCTTGCTTTCTCTTCTGGAGTCAAGAGCTTCGGATCGATTTTCGCGCACAATTTTTTCATTTCATGTTCTTCTGTAAGAATTTCGTGGACGATTCTTTTGGAGATTGACAGTTCTTTAGCTATCATTCTGTCAATCGACGGTCTTTAAAAACACAGTCCCGAATTCGACCAAAATTTTCCTCAGAGCGCGATGTGGAGGCGTATTCTGAGCGTTGGTCATCTTTCACATCTTCTCAGCCTTCTCGAAACCCTTTCAACCACTTGTTGACGATTCCTTTAGCGAATTGTCTGCATAAACTTGTACCGTACACTCAAAAATCTCACGACCATTCTTGCCTAGTTCTGCAAGAAACTTGATGTTGATGCGCTTTTCCTCGATCAGAGAGAGCTCCATGCCACAATACACATACACTGAAGATAGGATGTTGCGCATGTGGGTGGAGCTCCGTGACGTCACCTTGAGAGTTGTCGGCTTGTGGTTACCAGCGGCAGGATTGTCGTATCGTGGTTAATACTATACAGGGTGTTAAAGTTTACTGTTGCATCACTTTAAGATTCGATATAACTTTTAAAAGTACTGCATAAAGTCTATATAAACATGGGTCGAAAAATGCGTGGCTTCCGAAATTAAAATTTACTTTCTGAAATACTTTTTTTTTAAATATTTCGAACAATATTTGATGTATAACAGTGAAAATTGGTATGCAAGGGTTTTTTGGTACGACAAAACGAACCATGGGCATAGTTTTACTGTAGCCGCTAGAGGGCGCTCTCTACTGTACCTGTAGTGTATTAAAATGACCAAAATTTTTTTCTTAGTGCAATTTTTTGCCTTTTGAATAAAAAAGCTGATTCTTCGCACTTTTCAACATAAAAAAGCTCTCCTGTGAGTTTTCGTTATAATTAGCCGTTTTTGAGATATTTCCATTTTTAAGGTTCGATGCACTTTTAATTATTTATGGGAAAATAATATTTTTTTTACATTTTTGATTTGGGCATTACAAGTAATTAAGATGATTGTTTAGATTGTGTTTTTAAACACAGCAATAATTCCTAACTTCAAATAAACACAAAAAAACAGAGTATTAATTTGTTTAATTTTCCAATATTATTTTCAACAAATTAAATTAATTATTTACAACTAAAATGCTATTGGATAGTTAGGACAAACATACAAAATCTAAAGTAGTTGCTCGAAATGTAAACCCAATTGTTCAATACACAATTCACATCTACGAACGATCGAACGTGGTATAGCATTATTCAAATAAGGCCTTATTTCATCACATGTATTCCTGATTCTGTCTAATAGCATATCTACTGTTGTTACGGGAGTCTGGTACACTTTGCATTTTAGAAATCCCCACACAAAGAAATCTAATGGATTTAGGTCAGGGGATCGTGGAGGCCAGGCGACTGGTCCTCCACGGCCGATCCATCTTTCTGGATAATTTTCGTCCAGCCAGTTTCTAACTATTCTCGGATAATGAGCTGGACAACCATCAAGCTGGAACCAGGTCAATCTTCTTAAATCTAACATAACATCATCCCACATATTTGCATGTTCAGCCTTTAAAAATTCCAAGAAGGACGCAGCATTTAACCTTGCAGGCAAAAGGTAGGGTCCAAATAGTCGATTACGGTAGATACCAATCCATACGTTCACACTAAATTCATGCTGAAAATTTCTTTCCCGAACTGCATGCGGATTTTCATGCGACCAAATATGTTGATTATGAAAATTTACCACTCCACGTCTAGTGAAGCATGACTCATCGGTCCATAAAACGTTACTTAAAAACTCCCTATTATTATCAGTTCTATTAAGAATCCACTGACAAAATGTGATTCTTCGTTCTCCGTCCGCTGGCTGTAGTCCTTGCACAGGTTGAAAATGGTAAGGACGACTATGGTAATTTCTAAAAACACTGTGAACATGACTTGCTGAAATTCCCAAGGCACCAGAAACTCTCCTAACACTTGTGGTCGGATCTCTATCAAACTCACGCAGAATCATACGGGTAAATCTGCGCTGACTAACATTTACGTTTTGATCCCTTTGGAGATTTCCAAAACCATTTTCAATTATTTGGCGATGCAGTCTTACAAATACTGAGCGAGTTGGATGTCGTCTTTTTGGAAATCTTCGTGCGTATTCTCTGGCTGCTTCTGCTGCGTTTCCATTTACAGAGCCATACACAAAATGAATAACCGCTAACTCTTGATTGGAGAATAAAAATGGCATTTCTATAAAACTTACAAAAAAAAACAGGTAAAAGAAACTAAATTTCGTGCATTCACAATTGCAAAAAAGCGCTTCAGGTTTCAACAGACAACAAAACTAACTGTCAACTAATTGACGTTTAACCTTATTCTGCTTTCAATTTCAAAAATATTTGCAGGCACAGCCTACTTCTAAAAATTATGGAGATACTGACATTTTAACGTTATTTTCCCGTAAATAATAAAAAATGCATCGAACCTTAAAAATCGAAATATCTCAAAAACGGCTAACTATAACGAAAATTCACGAGACAGCTTTTTTATGTTGAAAAGTGCGAAGAATCAGTTTTTTATTCAAAAATCAAAAAATTGCACTAAGAACAAATTTTCAGTCATTTTAATACACTACAGGTACAGTAGAGAGCGCCCTCTAGCGGCTACAGTAAAACTATGCCCATGGTTCGTTTTCTCGCACCAAAAAACCCTTGTATACCAATTTTCACTGCTACACATCAAATATTGTTCGAAATATTTAAAAAAAAACTATTTTAGAAAGTAAATTTAAACACCCTGTATTTCGAAAGCCACACATTTTTCGACCCATGTTTATACATACTTTATGCATTAATTTTAAAAGTTCTATCGAATCTCAAAGTTATGCAACAATAAACTGAAACACCCTGTATATGTATAGTGCGATTTGTTGGTGATTTTGTGACTTGTATTAGTTATACATACTTTATATACCTTGTGTGGGTTGGTAAATTGATAAAAATGCGGTGTGCTGTAATTCAGACAACCGATCTAAGCAAACTTCCACAGTTTTCCTCAAGACCCAAAAAATGGCTACATCTTACAAAAATAAAAAAAAATCAATGTAAAAAGCGCTAGGTTTTGCTCGAAGCATTTTTGTGAAAGTGCCTATAAGGTCAATTTGAAATATACCCCTTTGGGTTACATCCCTAAAAGATAACGTGCTCTAAAAGATGATGCCATTCCTGCAGACAATTTATTCAAGTCTCTATCATCACCTGGACTTTGAAAGACCAGAAAAATCGTAAAAGGAAATGGAGAAAAATTGTTGCTTAGACTTAGTCATTTCCATTTATCGTTATACCGCCAGCTTACTGCGAAAAGGAGATAACTCCATTTTTCTACTTTTCGAGCTGCTGCGTACATTTTCACACATACATGTACGTAGGATGATCTGTGAAATAAGGATAAATGTAGCGCTGTATTAACGTCACGAGCATGATATGCCTGCTCCACAGAACATACAAAAATATAGGTAATGTAGAAAAATGAAGTTATCTTGCTTTTACAGTGAAGTGACGAGAGGCTCTATTGAAAGGTTGAAATCTTTTATTTAAATTCGCCATTTTGTTTTGTATAAAATTTTATTGCAGCTTTTGTCACTCACAGCACTAAGACAAATCCAACGACACTTCAAACGTGAAAATCCGTCCAGCCGTTTGGCCTGTAGTTGAAAATAGGCACCTTATCCATATCGACCCAAATGATAATCACTCTCAGCGTGACGTCATGCGCGCCAGCGGACCAAAATCGAACAGCGGAGTATCCGGCACTGGCTCCATGTAAAAAGAGGCTACTTTCAATAAGCACACGTAAATCCTACTTACTCGCAGAACGTTCCACTCGAACTGAGCATAGAGGAGATTGCATGGAGAGAGGGAACCACCGGGTCACCCCTTCACTTCGCCTTGGCACGATGCACAGTGGTTCCAAGGGCACCATTTTCGCGAGAAAAGCATCAAGATTTCTGATTTTGTTGCTGGTAAACCTCATTAGAAAGCTAAAGAAATTGAAGATGGCCGCACTATACAGGGGTCTTCATAAATTTTCAGCACATATTCGTGAGTTTAAAATAAGCCGACTTAAAGTATCACCATGCATAAAAATCGCTTCGATTTTTTCTTCCAATGGACGAGAATTGACCATTTTAAAAATAGTTCAAACAGTATCTAGCACTAAAACCAAAAACTAAATAAGAATATTTTAACCGTACAATGATGTTTGTTTTCGTACTGATATTCTTGTCACTGTCAACAAAAAATAAAAAAACGAGTTTTTATCGCTGTTGCTGTGGATACGGCAGGGAATTACAATTATTTGTAGAGATATGCATGTTAGTGGGTTTGTGTTATAAAGTACTCGTCAGGAGCTTCAAAATGATGTGCCACAATTTTACTCTAAAATATGGAACTCACGCATCAATTTCATTATCTCAAGTTTTAATTTTTTTGAATTGATCCGTTCAAAAAATCAAAGAGGACGGGGAAATTAAAGAAAAGCACCGTATATTCATGTGTACTTGATAATATGTCTTTCATGACGTGATGAGAAAGATTATTTGTTACTAGGTCAATTTTAGCAAAATTGACAACGTCATATAGGTAGTTATCGTATAAAATGCGTGAACGCCTTATTCATAATTCAAACGTATCATGTGAGTTTTCGTGTTGACCGAGTAACTTGTCATTAGAACTTTCTTTATTTTTATTCGCAGTATTTTTTCGCGTGTTTGTGAAATTAATAATGGTGGGGCGCTGCTATATATGTAAAATCATAACCCACAAGGCAGAAGAACACGTTTCGTTTCATAGATAAGTATAGGTTATGTTTACGATTTGTTTTCGGTTCCCGGTTGCGTGGCTGTTATTCCCAAACTCCAAGTTTTATGCTTTCGATTTCGAACCTCGCACAATTTTTTACCTTATGAATGTAGTTTTATTATTTTCAATTATGGACAGCCCATTTTTAGTTATTTTATTTATTTTTATTATCAAGCTCTGATCGTAATTATCGACAATGATACTGGTCTTATAAGCCATAATTCGCAAGAACCTATGTTGGACAGACCCAATTCTCCTTCATACAGTAAGTTCCAAATAATAGATGCAAGATATATACTAAGTGACATATAAATCCGAACACCCAGTTTAAATGGTTTTATTTTAATAAAATTTTGTATAAGTACTTAATGAAGCATAATAAGTAAATGATAAAAATTTCAAAATGATTGCACTGCTTTAAAGCCCTTTGACATTTAATAATGTGTGGATGCACCCAGGTGGTCAATGTCCTCCTGTGGTATCTCATTCCAGGCAACCACCAACTCCTCTCGAAGTGCTTCTAGAGTCTGAGGAGGACGTTGCAAATTGAGCAATCTCCTACCCATCATATCCCACACATGCTCAATTGGGGATAAGTCGGGAGATCTTGGTGGCCATGGTAACAATGTGACATCATTATGTTGAAAGAAGTCTATTGTGACTCTTGCAACATGTGGTCGGGCATTATGTTGTTGGAAAGTTGGATCTGCCAGGGTGTCAAGATAGGGTAAAAGATGGGGTTCTAGAACTTCGTGGATATAACGCTGCGCGTTCATGTTACCTCTGATGAAGATTAAAGGTGATCTGGAACCATAAGCTATAGCACCCCAAACCATAACTCCAACAGTGTGATGAACATGTCTTTCAACAAAAAATTGTGGATTCCTCCTTTCACCACGTCGCCTTCTAACCCTGGCACGACCATCGTGCATGCCTAAACAAAATCGAGACTCGTCACTAAAGACAATACTGTTCCATTCCTGATCCCAGAGTGACCGATGTCTGCACCACTCAAGGCGATTACGTCGGTGTTCTCGAGTTAAAGGGAGGACCCAGTGTGGCCGGTATGAAAACAAGCCAAAACTTCTCATTCGTCGGTAAACACTTCGCATGCCAATAGGTCTTCCGTGTTCTGCAAACCATTCATTTGCAATGGACCTGGTAGTGGAGAAACGGTCCCTTAAGGCCAATAATCTTAGGCGGCGATCTTCACGGTCTGTTGTTCTACGGCGGCGTCCAGTGCCCCTTGCTCTTTGCGTACGGCCTTCTCGAAGCCATGCCTGACAACACCTAACCACAGTGTCTACACTTCTTTGCACTCTAACTGCAATTGCCCGAAAAGAAAGTCCAGCTTCTCGAAGTCCCACTATACGGTCCCTATCAAACTCACTAAGTTGACGAAATCGTACAAGTCTCCGTACTCTAGGCATCGTAACCGATCGTAAAGGATGTCAAGAACCAAAATCCGCTAACGTTGATTCTTTACTGCGGCTGAAATATTCATTTTTAGAGCGTTAGTGAATTAAAAAAAAGCAGTATAAAAATCGGAATGTCCTACTGATAAGGCTGAAAATTTTTTCACTTGTTATTTACAGTAAGATAAATACATTCACCAACTTTTATTAAAATTAAACCATTTAAACTGGGTGTTCGGATTTATATGTCACTTAGTATATAAACGCATAATATAGTAATAACGGGGTAGCAGGGTTGTTGAAGTATCTAGAGTGTCTCCTAATAAAGCCAACCATCTTATTCGTTTTATGATTTCATCTATATGGCTCCTAAGGCCTCATTTCGCGTCTATTGTAACACTTATGTCCAAAATATTGCTCACAGAATTAATATTGGCATTATCTATCTGACACGCATACTGGAATATGTCTCTTTTTTTCGTGAATGTGATTGAAAAGCGTACTTTAGTGTTATGTGACAGGTCATTTCTCTGACAATAATATTCAATCTATATGTATATTAATTTCCATCGCTCCCCAAAGCTTTATATTTCATCCATTGTAACCATCAATTATATTAAAAGGTAACGGAAACAAATTTTTGTAAAGAATTAAATTTACAATTTTGAATCTATGAAAATTTGTCGTATAGCCAACAGATTACGATAAATTTAAGGGTAATGATATTCCCACCTATAATGGCTAAACTAAGAATCTACGGGTATAAAACACCACTGCTTTTTGTTTGTAGAGAATAAAATGGCCTCGGTTCATAAAGATTTTCTTACAAAATAGACATAGTCGTGTTTGTATGTGTAGTTTATCAATTTGACATATTGTCGCTATCATTTCATTATCATTGAACACGCAATGGTATAGCGATGTATCTCGGTCGTATATCCTAGAAAGAGAAGAAAAGGAACATGGAATTTAGACGTTCAACTCTTGGCTCAATTACCACATAAAAAGATAACGAAATTAAATTCAGTGCTTTATTAAGGGCTGCAAGGCCAAGAATATCGAATTTTGGTTGCCTCGATTTCGGTGTCCCTTCTCTAGGGGGAAAGAATAATTTTCCGGACGTTCGCTTACGAGGGAGGATTCCCAAATTCTGCCTCTGACTCCATGCGTTTAAGCAATATTTAATTTATATTTCCCAATTTTTATTTTGTGAAAAACCATTGGCTTACCATTTTTTTCTTAAAAAATATAAAAGTCAATATCCGTACGCACGCCACTGATAATGCTAAAACTTAATTTTGCATTAAAAATATGGAACTTTATTAACTTTTACTACGTACTAAATATCAGTGAAATATCTGTAGCGTTCCTGGAAATAATGGGTGATTTTTTTGCTAGTATCTTTTTGGCAACACTGTTTTTGACAGATGACGCGTGAATCGTGTCTTGTGTCATTGTCAAACTTGTTCAGTTTGGTCTATAATCTAACCATGAATCGACTTACGAACGAACAACGCTTGCAAATTATTGAATTTTACTATGAAATTCATGCTCGGTTAAGAGAGTGCATCGAGCACTGCTTCCAATTTATGGGCAATTTGGTCGGCCTACTGAGGGAGCTGTTCGGAAGCTTGTGACTAAATTTCGCACCCAGTTTACATTATTGGACATTAAACCACCAACACGCAGACGTAGAGTGAGGGCTGAAGAAAATATTGCGGCTGTATCCGCCAGTGTTAGTGATGACCGTGAAATGTCGATTCGCCGCCGTTCGCAGCACTACGTGGAAAATTTTGCGACAGGATTTGGGTGTAAAACCTTATAAGATACAGCTGGTGCAAGAATTGAAGCCACACGACTTCCCACAACGTTTCCAGTTTGGTGAATGCGCGCTGGCAAAGTTGGAGGAAGATCCACATTTTTATCGAAAAATTGTGTTCAGCGACGAAGCTCATTTCTGGTTGAATGGGTACGTTAACAAATAAAATTGCCGCATCTGGAGTAAAGACCAGCCAGAAGCCTTGCAAGAGCTACCAATGCATCCCGAAAAAATCACTGTTTGGTGTGGATTATGGGCCGGTGGCATCATCGGGCCGTACTTCTTCAAAGACGACAATGGCCGGAATGTAATGGCGAGCGCTACCGTGCGATGATAACAAACTTTTTTTTGCCCAAAATGGAAGAGCTGGACTTGGCTGACATGTGGTTTTAACAAGACGGTGCCACATGCCACACCGCACACGAAACAATGGCCCTATTGAGAGCCGAGTTCGGTGAACAGTTTATCTCACGTTTGGGGCCCGTTAATTGGCCGCCTAGATCGTGTGATTTAACGCCGTTGGACTATTTCTTGTGGGGCCATGTTAAGGCTAATGTCTACAGGGATAAACCGGCAACAATTGACGCACTGGAAGCCAATATTGAAGCATTTATTCGTGAGATACCGCCCGATATGTTGGAGAGAGTGTGCCAAAATTGGACCTTGCGCATGGGCCATCTAAAGCGGAGCCGCGGTCAACATTTACATGAAATAATCTTTAAACATTAAATTATATCGACCGTTCTATCGACTCAAATAAAGATATAAGAGTTTTTTCAAATTTTTTGTGTTTTTTTTTGAAAATCAAATTAGTTTCCATTTTTTTCCTAAAAGTTGGTGTCCGACTACGGGGGATTTGATAATGACAGGGACTGAAATTGGATTTGCAGGACTATTGAAACAAAACAGCATCAACTGTCCTATGATACATTGTATTGTTCACCAAGAGAGCTTATGTGGAAAATCTTTACGTCAAATAAATGTCATGAAAGTGCCTGTTAAAATAACTAATATTGTTAGAGGGGGCAATCGTGCTTTGACTCGCAGAAAGTTTCGTGATTTTTTGGCCGAAGTGGATGCTACATATGGGGACTTGTTACTTCACACCGATGTTCGATGGTTAAGCGCCGGAAAGTGTTTGCAACGATTTTTCGTACTACGCAAGGAAATTCCTATTTTCTTTAAAAATGAAGTGAAGTCCGACACTACGGAACTGGAAAATCAAATGGCAGACGCACAATTTTTAGCAGACCTTGCATTTTTAACAGACATGACATCTCACCTTAACGAATTGAATTTGAAGTTACAAGGAAAACAGCAGAATATTTCCAACTTATTTGGACACATAAATGGGTTTAAGAATAAAATTAAGCTTTTCAAGTCTTCATTACAAAAAAATGATTGTTCATTTTTTCCAAGTTGTAAATAACATTTCGAAGAAATGAAGGATTTTGAGGAAGTTTCATATTTACCTCATATAGGATATATTGACACAATTGCAGAAGAGTTCAAAAATCGATTTAGTGACTTTAAAAAAATCGAAAGCGACATTTCAGTTTTTACTCAGCCACTAACGATTTCTGTTGAGAACGTAAGCAGAGCAGACCTTCAACTGGAATTGTGTGACTTTTTTAAGTTACTGCCAGGAGAACGATACCCCAACTTGCGAAACTTAGGGCTTACAATGGGATCAATGATGGGAAGCACGTATCTTTGCGACAGCAGCTTTTCCAACATGAAATTTATAAGTCAAAGTATAGATGTTCCCTCTCTGATAAGTCAATTACTCAGTTGCTTCGTTTATCAATAACAAATATTAGTGTTAATATTGATGCATTAGTATTAGAAAACCAACATCCTCAAATGTCCCACTGATTTTTTTGTAATTTCATATTTCTTGAATAAATAAAAATAATAGAAAAACTATTTTTGTATACCATATAGTATAGTATATACCTATTAAAACTCAGTAATAATGTTGTATAGAAAGATTTTATAATGCGGCCAACCGAACTGCATTTTTTTATGAAGTGGCCCTTGGGCCGCATTAAGTTGGACAGCCCTGGCCTAGAAATTAGAAATTAGAAATTCTTATACGCTTATACGCATCATTAATGGTGCATGATCACAAGAGGGCGGTCTACAATCTTAAACACTACTAGATACAACAATACCAATTATTACTGTACTACATTTCTCACTTTATTCGCAAAAATCCTAAAACTATCATCGAAAAAGTCAATTTTATTGCACTTCTGCACTACACTATTTGCTTTCATACACATTCGAGTTATAGGAGAATTCACACCATAATTTGTTCTATGATATGGAATATGAAATAATGACTTACTTCTTGACTCCCTTGACGGTATATGAAAACCAACCAGAGCAAGGAGATCAGGTGCATTAATTTGATTGTTAATGATCTTAAAAAGTGTGTAAATATCTCTTCTGTTTACAAGTGGCGTTAAGTTCAGTAGAGTCATTAGGTCCTGACAATTAATGTCATCATAAGGAATGCCAAGCTTTAGCCCTATTCTGTTAAGAAATTTTATTTGGATTCTTTCAATACTATCTCTGTGCACAGCATAATAAGGATGCCAAACAGAGCTGGCATATTCAAATAATGATCTTACTAAAGCACAGTAGACATCTCTCACAATAAAAACATTATTGACGTCCCTAAGACTCCTAAAAACAAATCCCAAAAGACGCATAGCTCTTGACGTTATTTTCTCAATGTGAGACACAAATGTTAACTCACAATCAAGCCACACACCCAAATCCCTTACTAGGTTTGTGCTCTGTAAAATTGCTTTGTTTAGTGAGTACTCAAAAGCTATTGGATTTTTAATTTTACAGAAGGTTATAACTTTACACTTATCAGTACTTAGCATTAAGTTATTTACATTGCACCAATGAGAAAACCTATTTAAATCTTCCTGCAGAGCGAGGCAATCACTCGTATTTCTAATAATCTTAAAAATTTTTAAATCGTCCGCAAAGCCAAGAAAAAGATAATTAACAAAAATATCCTTAATATCAATAACAAAAATATTGAATAGAAGGGTAGACAAATGGCCTCGCTGGGCAACAGCCGATGTAACACTAATTGCTGAGGATATATGGTTTTTGATCTTAACCACTTGGTATCTATACTAAGTGACATATAAATCCAAACACCCAGTTTAAATGGTTTTATTTTAATAAAAGTTGGTGAATGTATTTATCTTAAAGTAAATAACAGCCTTATCAGTTGGGCATTCCGGTTTTTATACTGCTTTTTTGAATTCACTAACGCTCTAAAAATGAATATTTCAGCCGCAGTAAAGAATCAACGTTGGCGGATTTTGGCTTGTTTTTATACCGGCCACACTGGGTCCTCCTTTTAACTAATCGCCTTGAGTGGTGCAGACAACGGTCACTCTGGGATCAGGAATGGAACAGTATTGTCTTTAGTGACGAGTCTCGATTTTGTTTAGGCATGCACGATGGTCGTGCCAGGGTTAGAACACGACGTGGTGAAAGGAGGAATCCTCAGTTTTTTGTTAAAAGACATGTTCATCACACTGTTGGAGTTATGGTTTGGGGTGCTATAGCTTATGGTTCCAGGTCACCTTTAATCTTCATCAGAGGTAACATGAACGCGCAGCGTGATATCCACGAAGTTCTAGAATCCCATCTTTTACCCTATCTTGACACCCTAGCAGATCCATCTTTCCAACAAGATAATGCCCGACCACATGGTGCAAGAGTCACAATAGACTTCTTTCAACATAATGATGTCACATTGTTACCATGGCCACCAAGATCTCCCGACTTATCCCCAATTGAGCACGTGTGGGATATGATAGGTAGGAGATTGCTCAATTTGCAACGTCCTCCTCAGACTCTAGAAGCACTTCGAGAGGAGTTGGTGGTTGCCTGTAATGAGATACCACAGGAGGACATTGACCACCTGATCAGAAGCATGCCTAGGCGCGTTGGAGAATGCGTAGCACATCAGGGTGCATCCACACATTATTAAAGGTCAAAGGGCTTTAAAGCAGTGCAATCATTTTGAAATTTTTATCATTTACTTATTATGCTTCATTAAGTACTTATACAAAATTTTATTAAAATAAAACCATTTAAACTGGGTATTCGGATTTATATGTCACTTAGTATATCTGTTGCATTACTCTCAAGCCGTTTAGACCATGCTGATGAGTTGGAAAAAAGCACGAAACATCTGTCCTTGGTTGACTGTCTTTGGTGAGACGGATGAAAGCAGCATGTTTATTTAACATGTAACGGGTGATTTTTTAAGAGGTTTAGGATTTGATTTTCAAAAAAAAAACACAAAAAATTTGAAAAAACGATTAAATATTTATTTGAGTCGATAGAACGGTCGATATAATTTAATGTTTAAAGATTATTTCATGTAAATGTTGGCCGCGGCTCCGCTTTAGATGGCCCATGCGCAAGGTCCAATTTTGGCACACTCTCTCCAACATATCGGGCGGTATCTCACGAATAAATGCTTCAATATTGGCTTCCAGTGCGTCAATCGTTGCTGGTTTATCCCTGTAGACATTAGCCTTAACATGGCCCCACAAGAAACAGTCCAACGGCGTTAAATCACACGATCTAGGCGGTCAATTGACGGGCCCCAAACGTGAGATGAACTGTTCATCGAACTCGGCGCTCAATAGGGCCATTGTTTCGTGAGCGGTGTGGCATGTGACATCGTCTTGTTGAAACCACATGTCAACCAAGTCCAGCTCTTCCATTTTGGGCAAAAAAAGTTTGTTATTATCGCACGGTAGCGCTCGCCATTCACAGTTACGTTCCGGCCATTGTCGTCTTTGAAGAAGTACGGCCCGATGATGCCACCGGCCCATGATCCACACCAAACAGTGATTTTTTCGGGATACATTGGTAGCTCTTGCAATGCTTGGTCTTCACTCCAGATGCGGCAATTTTGCTTGTGACATTTCACGGTCATCACTAACACTGGCGGATACAGCCGCAATATTTTCTTCAGTCCTCACTCTACGTCTGCGTGTGGGTGGTTTAATGTCCAATAATGTAAACTGGGTTCGAAATTTAGTCACAAGGTTCCGAATAGCTCCCTCAGTAGGCCGACCAAATTGCCCATAAATTGGAATCAATGCTCGATGCACTCTCTTAACCGAGCATGAATTTTGATAGTAAAATTCAATAATTTGCAAGCTTTGTTCGTTCGTAAGTCGATTCATGGTTAAATTATAGACCAAACTGATCAAGTTTGACAATGACACAAGACGCGATTCACGCGTCATCTGTCGAAAATAGTGTTGCCAAAAAGATACTAGCAAAAAAATCACCCATTATTACATTCTGTGTCTATCTAAGCGCACGGTGTAAGCCTGTGGTATAAGAAAATGTTCTAGTCTAAGCTGGTATATCATAGAAAAACTCCGCTAGGTATCTCGGTGTCATTCTGGACAAAGGCATGACTTGGCGTAAGCATATTGAAGCGTTAAAAAATAAATTCCAAATTACGTTTCGACAGCGTTACGCATTATTATGTAAACGTTTCAAAATTAAGATTGATTAACAGGATTCGGCTCTACAAGGTGGTCATAAGACCAGCAATGACTTACGCATGTGCGGCTTGGTGTTTTATAACTACCAAACTTTGAGCATTTTCACAAAATCCTTAGAAAAATCAAATATTTTCAGACCATATTAAAATTTGTTGATTGATTTTGTCCATGCCTAAGGCCCGTATCGTCAGTCGTCCCTACAATTGAATCGGTGAGTTCGAAAACCGTACAAGTCCAAAATCATCGTTTTGAGATAATCGATAAAAACATTCCAACTCGAAAACTACTTGATATAGAAATTTGAAATATATACAAAAACTTTAGATCTAAAGGTTTACCATGTGTATATAATAATAGTTTTTCCGAATAGAAAATGGTTTAGCAATACCAGATAGAAACATCTCATGGACTTGTACGGTTTATAAAGTCATTTTGCAAATCAAAAGAAACACATGAGCATTTATCCAATTTATTTATCATTAGTTTAAGTCAGAACAAAAATGCAATATCAAAACTGTTAGGTCGACCATTTAATCATCGTTTTCCTTATTTGTTGTTTTACATGATGTTATATGGTAATAGAACTCTAAAATTTCACCATGAGTATGACACATGACTTTTTTGATGTCCAAGATCTTCTTTTCGTTGGTGGGGATAGGTTCTTTATATGCCCTATCATTGGGCAGAGGTGGACTTTGTTTGTATTCTTTCAGTAGCTCAAAGGTGTGGAAGTGTAAACCATCTATAAATTCCCATGTTGTAACATATCCAGGATTTGAACTTTCATATAGAAACTGTCTGTAGTTGGAAACAGCAAAAGTTTCTTTCTTGGAAGCCGCACCTCGTGTTGAACTACTACACGTTTTTTTATAGTAGTCAGGCCACCATTTTTTAAAATCAATAATATCAGTGTATCTTATTTGTTTTACAGTGAATGGTTGCTTCTTTCTGGAAGTTACTATCAAGTCTTCATATTCTTCTGGAGTATAGATTCTATCATGTTTTCTGAAATTCCGTTTTGCGCAGCCAAAATCCCGGTCGCAGAGTAAGAAGGAATGTCCTCTTATCGGGAAGTAATGATATATTTTAGTGAATCTCTTAGTTGCTTGTAATCCTAGGAGAAAACGGACCATAGTTTGGTTTCGGTTCTGCCCTGCACATCCATCAGAAAACAAGTGAAGCTCAGTAATATTGGAAGGTACATGATTCATTATGTAGTCGTTAAGGAACGTGCACACTTCATTAGGCCCTTTTTGACCTTGCCCCTCATGATAGGTATAGAAATGACCATTATTGTCTTTAAGATTGTGGATTTGGAATGCAAATACCCAGAGCTGTCTCAAATAAAAAATATCGGACAGGAATATGTGGTAGTGGCATATTTAGCATGTAATCAAAAGCAAGCCCCATTACTTCTGGTTGTTCCGAACACAAAGCTTGTACTTGTTTGATTTTGTTATAAAATTTCTTTGCCCGTCTTTTATGGACCATTAATTCTGCAGCAGTTACTCGCTTTGCGTTCTCATTAAGGTTAGCGTCTTTAAGTCTCGTACCATATCGTTCACACTCCGAGCATACGTCAACCTGTGGTCTTCCAAATCTAAGATTGAAGTTTTCATTGAAATATTTGAGATAGAATTCATATTTAACAAAGATTTGACCCTTTCCTAACAAAGTAAAGAAAGTTAGATTTTCTTTCTTGCTTATCTTCTGAACTCCTTTTGCGATGCCCTTGGATTGATTTTACTTCCATGAGTCCCTGTAGATATGTATCTTGCTCGTTTTTCGACGAACCGCTGAGTAACTTGGATAAAATCTCTTTTTTATCTTCCTCAGTAAACTGCTGCATGCTGAAAAATAAAACAGATACAATGAAACTCAATCCGACCTTTTTAAAACGTAATAACTTACCTACACTCTGGTCCTATAGTCCTTGCCATAACATGTTTTCCTTTTTTAGAAACATATGACTATCCTTGCAAGCGTGCTGTTTTTACTTTGTTGTGATTCCAACTAGCAACATGTCTTTTTCTTTTTCTGCTATCAGTACTAGTATTATTTTGCCCTTCACTATCACTGGATGACATAATTTTAATTTAAAGCGTAGAAAAATTGAAAATATGGAGCTGTTTTTAACAACACACATACACACGAAGCGACCACTGTGCTAATAAACAAACAAATGCCCAATGCCTTGTCGTTGAGATTGAGACCCGTACTAGTCGCGGACATGTAAAGTTTGGCAAACGGATCTGCAACAGCGAAAGGAATGCGACCGAAAATATTCGATATTGCCAAATTTAACTACAAAAAAGCAATAATAATAATAAAAGTAATTTCAATGATTTGAAAATCGATTTTTCACAATTCTAAAAAATAATAATTCAAAATACTGAGTATTTTAATGGGTTGTTAGCTCTATTTGTATTTAATAACTATTTTTTACTACTGAATCGTATTATAAGTAAACATTTTTCCAAAGATCTTATCGACATCGGTTGAGCTGGCAACAACCACCCGAAAGGTATATTGGACACCGCCTAAACGAATCTGATTGGCGGATATCCTCACATGTTTTGTCGCCATGAGAAAATTCGATTCCCTATTGGGTAGCGTCCCAGACAATTTTTTGCTCCTTTCTTAGAATATCCATACTATTGAAAAGTCCAGTGGCGTAGGTTTTATCTCCGTTGATTGTCGTGTATGAGTTTTACACCTATTATTGTTAACTATTTATCGTTCTATTAAGTTTGTATGTTTAGGGCTGTGTGTTTTTGAATAGTTTAGTGTTTTGTTATTTGTTATTGTTATTCGTTTTAGTATTATTTTTTAAAATGAACCAATTTACTCGCGGAAAGACGCTTCATAGCCAAACAAGAGAAGTGATTGCGAATGTTTATAGGTTAGTAATAATAATATGCAATAATTGTAGTTTTTGACGACTGAGTCTGAATATAAATAAAAAACAAGGAAATGCTAAGCTAACATTCTGATGATTATTTATAGGGTTTGCGATGAGGAAGCGGCAAACAATTCCCTCAAGTTGCCGCTTAAACGTAAGCTTGATAGGGTGTCCCTTTATACCGGAGTCGGAGTATCTTCTGTTAGGAAAATTCATAACGAAGATAAAGAAAGACTAGAAAATAACCCGAATAAAATGTTATCCAGTCCCGGAAAAAAAAGACCGCGTCAGTCTCTTGTTGAGAAAGATGAAGATTTTGATTTTCAGATTATTAGACATTTGATAAACAGATTTTATCTTGAATATAAAGTTGTCCCGACAACTAGGAAGTTATTACAAAAGTTGCGAGAAGACTCAAATTTCCCCTATTCTAGGGAAACACTCAGGAGTTTATTAAAATCAAATGGTTTTTTTGGCGCAAATGTCAAAATAAAAGAAAAGTTTTGATGGAGAGGCCTAATATATTGCAATGGAGGTACAAATACATCCGTGAAATACGTAGATATCGTGAAGAAGGGCGCAATATTGTTTATTTGGACGAAACCTGGGTGGACAATGACTTGACTTTCAAAAAATGCTGGCAGAGCGAAACTGTTTCTGGTGTAATAAGCAGTATAGGTTCTACAGGTAAGCAAAAATGCTATATATATATATATATATATGTTAAATTTAACTCTGATTTGTAACATATTATATAATCGTCTTGTATATTTTAGGTCGACTCATTATAGTGCATGCAGGTTCAGAAAATGGATTTGTTGACAATGCCTGTTTGATATTTAAGGCGGGATTAGCTACAGGCGATTACCACGGTCAGATGAATGGGGAAAATTTCACACGCTGGCTCACAGAAAAAATCCTCCCGAATATACCTGCCAATTCGGTTATAGTATTTGACAATACTCCATATCATTCCGTCCAGGAAGATAAAACCCCGACAAAATCATCTAGGAAAAAAGATATAATGGCCTGGTTGACAAAGAAAGGTACTTATGACTCAAAACATGCATGTACATATCAAACTATACAAGAAAATATTTTATAGGCATAAATCATGAGGCAACTGCCAGAAAATTTGACTTGTTCGATCTGGTCTTCATAAGCCCCCTGACAACCAAAAAATTATGTAGTTGATCGGATCATAAGATCACATGGACATACTCCTCTAAGAACACCTCCTTATTTATGCGAGCTAAACCCAATAGAATTAGCTTGGGCAAAGCTTAAATTTCATATAAGAAGCCGCAATACCACTGGAAACTTCAGTTTAACCGCACTGAAAGAAGTTACTCAGGAAGCGATGTCCTTAATATCCATTAATGGTTGGCAGAAATTTTGTCAACATGCTAGGGACATTGAAGATAAATTTTGGGAAAATGATCAATTTATGGAGGAAATGGAACCAGTCATAATAACTATAGGGCAAGATGACGACAGCGAAACTGATGACGACAGTGGCGATGATGATAATGATGAATTTGACGAACACCAATGCTAACTCAATAGGTGAAATGTAATTTTGAAATGCTGTATAATGTAAGTATTATTTATTACAGAGATTATAAGTTAAACGGATATGAAATATGTTTAAAGTTCTTTGTTTCTATTTAAGCGACACCGATGCTCTAGAAATATCCACATCAACAGTTCAAAATTGCAACAATAGGAATCCAGAAAGATGCGGATTATAAAATAAAAATTAATTCTTGTCATGTTATTATAAGATCACGGATGTATAATATATATATATATATATATATATATTATATATATATATATATATTCTCAAGGTAAAAAACCACGTTAAGTATCTATTTGTATTTGAAAAATATATTTTATTTACGGCTTTGACAAAAACGCTAGCTTGATTTAGGTTTTAAATCGCGCAGTTATCATGATTTTTTGAATTGTCGCAATTTTGGGAAGTGAGTAGACATTTTTCCGTTTGTTGAAGTGTAGAAACAAACTCAAGTATTTTTTTACATGGTGTAGATTGTAGAGAACAGCTATTTTTGAGTTTACCCAAGACTTTATTTATTATTATGGACAATGCTCCATATCATTGTGGGCTTATTGAGATACTCCCCAAATTTAAAGTGAAACATAAACGTAGAGTTTACTAAATTTAAACCAATTATGAAATAATCCCAAACTTTTATAAAATACCGCACGCCGCTGGCATTTTATGAATGAAACCAGCCATGTTTTGCTTTCCCCTCACCGATACCCCGATGTTGCAGATCCGTTTGCCAAACTATATGTACGGTTTATCTTCTCATTTCACGAATGGAATCGGCTGTACTGCATCAGCGGCTAAGTATTTAGTACGGCTTTTATCCTCAATCGATGAAACATATATTTTAAGCAAAATGGCCGTCTTACTTCAAAATGTCAAATTTTGGACATGTACGGTTTTCGAACTCACCGATTCAATTGTAGGGCGCGTTTATAGCCTCCTCGATTGTCATACTCGTTTCTCTCCTTCAAAAATTTCTAGACTACACTTGTCCCATGTCAGCGTCAGCGCTCTCCTATTGTGAAGATATGTTTTCTTGTTAAATTGTAGGAGATTTCAGGCTGATAAAACATGATATAACTCAACAGCAAGCACAATTTGATGCAAATAGATGTTTGTGACATAACCTCAAAATAGAGCGCTGACACGGAGAAGTAGAAAACTATGACAATCAAGGAGGCCATAAAGGCGCCCTACAATTGTAGGGACGATTGACGATACGGGTCTAAATACTCCCTCAAAAGATTATCTTCTTCATCTTTGCTCTCGTTCTTCCTTGTCCCCTTTCTTCTCATTTTCCCCTTTTTTCTTGAAATTGTCTGGTTGTTTGAAATACTTACAAACTGACACTATGACTTAAGAGCAGAGGTCCCACGGACCGCTCTGACAACCAACAATGACTTGACTACTCTAAGCCACAAACTACACTGGTTGATTTGTTCAAATCACCTAACCTGAGGGACAACTCCAGTGTCTCCGTGATCTTGATTAAGCCATATATAACTAGACTCCCGATGCGAAAGTTAGCCTGGACAGGAAATGAGACCTAACAGTGGGAGAATGGTTACACAAAGAAGTTTTCCACGAAACGTGGGCAGCAAAAAGAAAGAATATAACGCTGCAAGCGTATTATGTCGCACCAACTGACACAGGAGGGACTTGAAATACGAAACGGAACTACACGCAGGTTTTCTTTATTTTTTTCTTTTGATTAATAGACACGTTGAGGTGGTATAATTTTATACGACAGGCGGCTTGACTAAAGAATATTCACAAAATATTACTCTCAAAGATGTATGGATTTATGAACGCATAAGTTTTTTTACTTCAAAAAATGATCAGGATCCTCTGGAACGTCAAAAACGAAGTATGCGCTATTTTCATTCATTTTCGTTTTTGGCCTTTTTCTCTCCCGCCACTGGATCGATTTTCAAAAACATTAGTTGTGACTGATTGTTCGACCATATACTACTGTTAATATAAACTCTTGGTAAATAAAAATTATTTTCTACTTTCTAGTTCGATTAGCTATACCAGCGTGTTTTTTTTTTTAGTTTTTTAGGCTCGATTTCACTGACCCTTGGAGCTTAGACCAATGGGAAATGACCTTATCGAAATAAAATTTGACGAAAGCTATCAAAGCTATCTGATTACCAGTGATTTCTATTCAAATATTGAATAAAATCGTGAAAAAGCAATTTTATTATAAGAGCTCTTTTTGATTCCAACATGATGCTTTTCTACAGAGAAAATAGGACAACAACCCTTATTTTAAAGGTCTTTCAATTCCCTTAATAATGATATGAAATTAATGTACTTCAGTTCAGTAGTTTTGAAGATTTACTGATTTAAAGCTTAAATAAAACTAATACATCATCATTAGTGGAGATCATACATTTGGCAGCACAGTAATTTAAAAATGAAGAATGAACTGACCCGTTAGGCAAGTAAATGTTGAAAATGACCACCATGACTCTCCAAGCGATAATAAAGATTTTCCTCGAAACGTTGCCGCACATTTTGCAATATTTGAGGAGTAATTTGAAGGCACTCAATCACAATTCTTTGTTGCAGGTCTTCTAATGATGTTGGCTGAGTAGCATAGATTTTGCTTTTTAAATGACCCCACATAAAGAAATCCAAAGAGATAAATCTGGCGATCTTGGGGGCCATTCAATGGCACCTCTTCTACCAATCCATCGATCTGGAAACGTCTGATCTAAATATTGTCGCACACGTAATGCGTAATGTGATGAGGCACCATCCTGTGGGAACATCAACCTATTCGCAATGTACCGCCGATCATTCTGATTTTCAATTATGGCTGATAATGCAAGATCTATGGCGTCTTCCAGTAATTCCAAATACATTTCACCGGTCAAATTTCTAGGTAAGAAAAAAGGACCAACTAAATGATCGCCAAAAATACCAGCCCAAACATTTAATTTTTGTGGCTGCTGTGTTTGAACCTCATGATAAATTCTGGGATTAGAATCGGACCATTCACTGTAAATACCTCAAAATATCGGAGAAAAGCCAAAAATATTTAAAACCAGAGGTGTTCAAGTTAAGAGCATGAAGAGATACGTCCGTGGACCTGTTGGCGATAGTTTCCAGAGCCGTGGGAGTAATCTTCAGCCATTTTACCATATATTCCATTTTTTCATTTGGACATTTCGTCAATAGTGTCAAATCAAATTAAGAAACTAGTCTACAGAGTGTATAGGGTAATCCGGAAATAGCCGCTGGAATAAGGGAACATGAGTCAGACTGTACGAAAGAAGAATACAAACATGAAAGATCCTGAAGATGGGGATAATGTAGAAAAATACAGTGATAACAACGAAGAACTGTCGGACGGAAAAGAACGATGGTCTTGCCCAGCCTGTTGTAAACAGGGACGAGTTACCCGAAGCGGATCCACCTCTTCCACATGCGGTGCTCGTTCAGAAACCACTGCTCCTTAACAACCAGATCAGTCTACCCCTACCGACACTGTCACCCTTATACTTAAGCAATTATCAACTATGGCCAGTGACATAAAGGATATTAAGAACTCTCAATCTCAACTCAGAACTGATGTTGCTTATTGTAGAAACTTGCTACAGCAACATTCGGACTCGATCTCTCGGCATGATGACTTAATAGCGGCCTGCGAAACCAACATACAAAATATCCAGGTTACTCAGAGCTGTCTTCTAACATTGCTAATATTGAATCGAGACTTGCAAGATCTATGGAGACGATGCACTCAGGCAACGGCGCTTCTTCTACCCCTATTGCTCCATGCTCCCAAGCAGAGACAATGGAGTTATTTAGACGTTCCCACAATATCATTCTGAGGGGCATAGCTGAAGGGAACGATGACATAAACATAGTATCAGAGATAATTAGGCATATTGAACCATCTGCCGAAAATTACCGACTCAGCATCACTCGCCTTGGCAGAACAACTTCAAGAAATCGTTCAATTAGAGTTGTGTTTTCCTCACCTATTATCGTCAGCAATATTTTGCGGAAGAAAAACTCCATCCTTAGCCACCCCACGCTTCGTCACGTAAAAATCTCTGACGACAAAACCAGAGGTCAAATGCAAGAACTACAACACCTTCGCGAAGAGCTTAGACGTCGTCAAACAACAGGCGAAAGTAATATTACTATAAAATACGTTCGTGGTAAACCTTCTATAGTATACACAGCTACCCAGGAGATCACACCTTCAAAAAACTGATAAATTCTGTGGCAAACTGGACGGTTTGTTACACTAATATACAATCTCTCTTTTCTAAGCTACTTGAACTCCAAGCATTTGTTCGAGACAATAATCCAACGTTCGTTTGCCTTACTGAAACATGGCTCCATTCCAACGTGTCCGACTCTTCCATCAATTTGCCTGGATACTATTTATACAGAATGGATTCACCACTCACTCCTGGTTTTGGTGGAGTATGCATTTATGTTCACACGGAAATCGCGTCGGCTTTCTTGGTATCTCCCTCTTTCAGTCCTTTCGATGGCATTGACAATCTATTTTTGGAATTGAGGTGCCCAAATTTCAGCTTCACGATAGGCTGCATATATCGGCCACGGCCCTGTTTGGGAGAAACACACCTGTGCAGTCTCATTTCAGATCTCTTAAATAAAAACACCAACCTTTTCATAGCTGGTGACTTCAATCTACGTGACATTAGCTGGCCTATGTCAACCATTCCTGAATGGAATTCTTCTTCTACTGCTTACATCGACTTGCTACGCAACTATAGCATATCTCAACTTGTTGATCGTCCAACGAGATTCAGGGAAGGACAGACGCCTAGGGCTCTGGATTTGATATTCGTTAACGACGCCGACTTTGTTTCTAATTTAGATTATTTGCCACCTTTTGGCAAGTCTGACCACTGTTCACTTTTATCTTCTCTCCAGTTCAATATAAATAGTCGTTCTACAACCGATAAGTTTAAAACCATCAAAATTGTAAACCACGATGCTCTTAACCAAGCCCTGTCTGAAGTCAACTGGTCTGCTTTGCTTAACAACCGTAGCACCCAAGATATGTGGGACACTTTCGCTCAACGAGTCCTAAGCGAAACGGCTGACAATACTGTTGAAAAGAAGGTATACTGTGGCCCCTCAAAGCCCTGGATCAACTCTAACATATCGAGGATGCTTCGTCACAAGAGATCTTTGTGGCAACGGTTTAGGAGGAGTGGCCATTCACAAGATTACGTGTCTCATCGATCTTTTTCTAACCTCCTATCTAGAACGTTACATAATGCCAAACATGCTTATGAACGAAAACTCGTTACCTCCAAAAATAAGAAGAAGCTGTTTCGGTATCTAAGAACAAACCTGAATTCCAAAGTTTCATCACCTCAGATCCGCGACGCTGACGGTCATCTCCACATGGATGCCACCGAATCTGCCAACTTACTGGCAGAGTCCTTTAGTGATGACTTCGTCGATGAGCCTAATGGAGACCTTCTACCGACCACTATCTGCCATAGGTGTCCCAACAGCCTTTGCGAACTTGAGTTCCTGCCTGAAGATGTATTAATGCACCTGCGAAATCTGAAGACCTCTTCCTCTCCTGGTAAAGATGGGATGACGGCTGCTGTACTTAAAAACTGCGCTTCAGCACTGGCCCTACCATTAAGCTTGATATTCACATCGTCTTTTAGATCTCATACCCTACCCTCATGCTGGCTTAGTGCTTCTGTTACCCCTGTATTCAAAAAGGGCGACAAATCCTCCGCTAAAAATTATCGACCAATAAGTCTCGTTCCTATCGCCGCCAAAATAGCTGAAAGAATCATATTAGATAAGCTCCTGTCATTTGCTTTCGAAAATGACCTTATCCCTAAGAATCAGCATGGATTTCTCCCTGGTCATTCAATAATGACCAACCTTCTCCACTCTCTCAACGATTGGACTCAGTATCTGGACACAAAGACTCCTGTTGATATAATCTACTTAGATTTTTCTAGGGCTTTCGATCGCGTACCACATAGAAGGCTTCTGTTTAAGTTGGAATGTATGGGAATAAGAGGCGAGTTGTTACTGTGGATTAAGGCTTTTCTCACCGGGAGGACTTTCTTTGTGCGCGTCAGTGATAGCCAGTCTCACCTTCATCATGTAGCAAGTGGAGTTCCTCAAGGCTCTGTCTTGGGGCCAGTGCTGTTCCTTCTGTATACAAGTGACCTGCCCGCATTGATTTCCTCCACATGTTCAGCTTATGCCGACGATAACAAGATTTACAATACTGCCGTAAATTCTGCTATGCTTCAACGAGATCTTGATATTGTTTGTCAATGGTCAGTCAGTTGGCTTTCACTCTTAAATCTAACTAAGTGTAGTGTCCTTCACCTCGGGAAGACCACAACATCGAAGCAGTTTCCAGCCACACTGATCTGGGCGTTCTAGTCAACGATCGTCTTTCCTGGTCAGAGCATATTCACCACGTTACATCAAAAGCCAAGAAACTTCTATACATGCTGGAGAGGTCTTTCAAAGGATCCGATGTCAACACTTGCGCCTACATTTACAAGGCATTCGTGAGGCCAATTCTTGAATTCGCTGGCCCGGTATGGGACACTGTGCTTCTGCGCGATAGAAATCTCGTCGAATCAGTACAGCGTCGGGCTACTCATATCCCTTTTGGAGCACGAAGACCAAGCTATGAAGATCGCCTTGAATTAT
Source organism: Acanthoscelides obtectus (assembly GCA_963669975.1). Lineage (NCBI taxonomy): Eukaryota > Metazoa > Arthropoda > Insecta > Coleoptera > Chrysomelidae > Acanthoscelides > Acanthoscelides obtectus. Next base: position 8,836,057 of record CAVLJG010000004.1, on the reverse strand, counting down.
TCAACCTGACCTCATTCTCTGAGCGAAGACTTCGTGGCGATCTTCTAGTTACGTTCAGGATACTTCATGGTTTGATGGGCACCAACCTTATGCATCTATACCGTCTGTCGCGCAGCAATCTACGCGGACACAGCTTCAAACTGCATAAGGAGCCATTTAAATCAACAGTCCGACAGTGGTTTCTTCCCAACCGCATATTTAACACCTGGAATAGTTTACCTGAAAGAGTGGCTGGTGCTACTTTAGTTAATAGCTTCAAAGTGCAGTATGATAACTGGAGGAGTGTACAAACTTTATAGCTATGAACTGTCTTTTTTTATTTTTTCTATTTGATGTATTTGTGTTACGTGTCCATACACTATATTTACTGCATGAGCTTATAGCACTGTGTACTCTGCTCATCTCAATTATCATAATAATAATAATAATAATAATATCGGCAGTTATGACTATTTACTATGCCATTTAAGAAAAAGGAACATTCGTCGGAAGAGCAAGTGTTGAATAGATAATGTTCATCGTTTATAATTCGTTCACTCATATCTTCACAAACTTGTAATCACCGATCAAAATCGTCTTCATTAAGTTCTTGTACCCGGTGAATTTTATACGGATGAAAACTATGGGCCTTTAGAATTCGTTGGACAGTACGTCGACTAACACCACATACAGTCTCCAATTTGCGGGTACTTAACGAAGGATCTACATAGACTTGCCCTAAAACCCCCACTTCTATTGCTTCGTTCCTTATGGGATATTAAATGTTGCGTTTTTTATTGGCGACTGACCCAGTTTCCCAAAATATAGCTACAAGTTCTAGAACATATTTTCGATGCACGTTACTGTTCCCATGTCGCTCATTAAATATTTCTGCTGTTCTATTAGCGCACTGATTATTTCCGAAAAATATTTCGATAATTTCAATTCTTTCTGCTGTGGAATATACCATTAATTTATGTAATAAAGCGTTACAAGTTATTTTAGCAACAAAGTTTAGTCATATCAATCGCATGTACTTAATTCCTATTTAAAATAGGTACGAGATATTTCCTTATCCTTCTTCAAGAAATAACTTTTTTGCCACAAAAAAACCCGCCAATAGCTATTTTCAACAACAAAATGATAAACAAACCATGAGCGTAGTGAAGAAAAGCATTTACTTATTAAGTAAATTCTTTTAGTCAAATTTCTTCTGAAAGTAGTACAAACTAATATGATGTACCTGTAAAGTTTACTCTAAGCTTTAAATCAATAAATCTTCAAAACTACTGAACTGAAGCTCATGTATTTTACATTATTATAAAAAAAATTGAAAGGCCTTTAAAATAAGGTATCACTCGACCCCCCTTTCCATTTAAGATTTTAGGGTAGGTGTCACCCCCGCCCAGGGGCACGTGTTAACAAGATTTTTTGTCAAACTTGTGTCCCCTCGAAAACAAAATCGACGGGTCTGAGCTTTTTTCAAAAAAAAACTGAGCTGCCAGTAAATGCATCTGTTTCGTTTTAGATGCGCCACCCTGTATGTTAGAGCTAAAAATTTTTATGACACTGAAAATAAAAAAAAATAAAAAGGTATATTTGCTTAAAATGGGTGAATAAATAAATAATGACAATAAATAATCAAAAACAACAAATGAACAAAATCAGTAGCTGAAGCAGTATTTAACGAAACAACATAATAAATGAAATAGTTATGTATGTATATCACAGAATTTTTATTTAATTTTTTTTATTGTAATAGAATTTTTGAGCTCTAGCGTGTATAATTCACATGTTAATAGTCACATATCGAGGTTGACTGATTTTGAAGTATCAAAATCATTCAACCGCGATATGTGACTATACTATAGGTACACCTCTCAGGTGGCGAAATATGGCAACGCAGCGTATCCGTTCCATCCTATCATCGATAACCGATCTTCTTTGGTCTATTCTCCTTCTCAAACGTCACAGTAGTCTATGTTATGTGGTCACTTGTGATGTTTGTGGAAAATGGAATTTTGGAAGAACAAATTTCCGTATAAAACGTGCTCCCTCCAAGATTTTTTGTGCAGAATTACATATTACACTGTCGTGTACACGTCAAATCTGCACTAACCCCCAAATACGTGGTTATGTTGAGTGTACCATGTACCATCACCGATGGTGCGAGTGATTATACACTGAAATCAAAACAAAAAACTGCAACTGCAATTGTATGTATTAATGTTGAACAGTGGACCAGTGGTGTTAAAATATCGTTGAGGAACTGGAAAGAAGTGTATGAATGTGTTGAAATGCAACACCTAAGGAAAATTTAAGTGAAAAGGCTTTTTCATGTAAGGGTTTGGAAGTGCAAGTTTGCAAATGTAGGATAAACTATAAACACACGATAGGTGATATAATCACATATGGATTACAAAAGTTGCAATGAACATGGAGAAACCTTCAGCTAAACTGAAAAACATAGATTTTACTCAGACATCAAGCATTTTTTAGTAAAATTTTGGCTCAGTTTTATATAATTTCATAATATTTAATAAACTGAAAACATTTCATTTCATATTTTACATTGTTTTGTTTTGAATACCTTGATGCTATTTGCTGCGAAAAATTTGCCGAAGAGATCTTGAGGCTGATTGGGTATATTTGACTGTCTGTTTGGTACTCGTACCCTATTGGTGTAAAATAATGTTAATGTGAAATCCGCCCTTAAACTATTACTTATTTCTCATTTTTTAGTTCGATTCATCATTTAGGTTTTTGTGGACATGTGGTATTGAAATGTCTTACGAATCCAAAAAGCCTCTTATTTTTTCCAAGTACGAAAACCATTCGTTTCTGATTCATAGCTTAATCATTAGTCTATTTGTCTGTAGCCTTTTCGCGAGCTGTGATACAACCTACGTATGAATAGTTAGGAATGCAGCTCTGTACTGTGTCCCTAAGGGACAAACGCTTACGCAAAGTTTCAAAATTTATGCAAGGTACAGCTCGTCGTGTTTTATGACACCTCACGTTTAGCCGTTTTATTCTAGAGCGCCTCGCCATAACAAATTTATTCAAAGTGCTGCGAAGTTTGCTCGCCGTAGATCCTCCCATACAGCTTTTAGGGCACATCACAAGAAGAAGGTCGGGTGACTATGTAGTTATTTTAATACGATAATATAAACAAGTTTATGAGTCAGGAGTTGGAGGCAATACAATATGTTTTTTGTAGTTTCTTTATTTTTAACTTTGGACAGAGAACGTTAAAAATGGAAGTTTAGGGCTTATCTGGCATAGGTACGAGCCCCTTTCCACTTCAGTTGGCCCAACTATTGAAATCTTAGCTTTTTTCTTATCAAACACAAATAATAAAAATGTAGCAGGGTGTGAATATTTTTTCAGCATAAAAATAACACATGTTGCAATTACAGCATATCAACCTCAGAAATTGCAACCTTGTTAGACTTATCGCGGTACAGTGTGAGAAATATTATTAGAAGATATAACGTAACTGGTTCAGTTAATATTAAGCCACGATATGTGAAAAAAAGTAATATCACAAATGCCGACCGAAGAGCATTAAGAAGAATAATCGTGAAAAACAGGCGTGCCAACTATTTACAATTAAGTGCTCTATGGAATGACGCTGTTGGAAGGAGAATTTCGAGGTCCACAACACATAGAGAGGCCCAGAAACTGGGATTTAGCACTTGCAAGGTAAGTTTTCTTATAAAAAAAAAGTGAATTAAAAACCCTAAAGTTGCACAACTTGTTTATAGGCCAAAGAAAACCCACTAATAACTCCACTGCAAAAGAAAAATCGGCTTAGATGGGCTAAAGAACATAGACAATGGTGTGCAATACAATGGAGTGATGAGGCCCGATTCAAAGTTTGTGTTGGTGACAGTCGCAGTAGTGTTATTCGCCAAAAAATGAAGTATTCCATGTTGACTGTCTGAAGAGAAAAGTGAAATTTCCAGCATCCATTATGGTCTGGGGCAGTATGTGATCAAAAGGAGTAGGAAAACTTTATTTTATTGATGGAAATGTGGATACAAACAAATATTTGGCAATTTTAGAAGAATCGCTTTTACCAGTGATGGAAGAATGTTTGACATCCGGCCAAGATTTTGTGTTTCAGTAAGATGGTGCAGCATGCCATACCTCAAAAAATGGATGGAAGAAAATAATGTACCACTTTTGAAATGGGTTTCTAGCAGTCCAGATCTGTCACCTATTGAAACTTTGTGGCACGAGATGAAAGAGGTTCTACGACAACATCCTGCTCGTACAATCTCCGAACTGAGACAAAAGCTTCAAGAAATATGGGATTGTTTTACACCAAATTTTTGCCATAACTTGGTTAACACTATGCCCCAAAGAATTTCAGCCGTAATAAAAAATAAAGGTGATGTTACCCAATGGTAATCTTTCAATTGTTGCTTTGTTAACTTCGCGCATGTATTCGCACATTGTTTATTTGTTCTATTAGTTATAGGTCTAAGTGATTTCAAATATTTTACGACTAGAGTGTATCTAAAATGTTTTTCGGAAAATAAATTGTTTTAGAAGTAAGTACCTGTAATTCCGTCATGTCCTACTTTTCGACGTTTTAGTTTAATTTCTAATAAAATTTAATTTTTTTAACAAATGCGGAGGAAACAGAATTTGAAAATTGGGAAAATATTTTGAAGATATGGAAATTTTGGAAAAAATGGAAAATTTTGAAAACATTTGGAGAACTGGAAATTTGAAAAATATATCAAAAAACGGAAAAGATCTAGACTACAAGTCCTTTTGTTGTCGTTTTGGGACTAGGGATTCAGGAAATAAGTTATAGTTCAAAAAACTTAAAAACAATAGCAATTAATTATACTGCCATAATAACTCCTTTTCTGTTGTACAATTAAAAACATAATCATAACATTTAATATCAAGCACCATACACATTTATATTACAATTGATTTTTTTAAGCTGAAAATTATTATCTACTCTTTACTTCGAGTTGCTATTAAAGCGTGTTTTTTATTTTTTAAATTTGCTTAAATATACTAAGTGACATATAAATCCGAACACCCAGTTTAAATGGTTTTATTTTAATAAAAGTTGGTGAATGTATTTATCTTACTGTAAATAACAAGTGAAAAAAATTTCAGCCTTATCAGTTGGACATTCCGGTTTTTACACTGCTTTTTTTTAATTCACTAACGCTCTAAAAATGAATATTTCAGACGGAGTAAAGAATCAACGTTGGCGGATTTTGGTTCTTGACATCCTTTACGATCGGTTACGATGCCTAGAGTACGGAGACTTAGTGAGTTTGATAGGGGCCGTATAGTGGGACTTCGGGAAGCTGGACTTTCTTTTCGGGCAATTGCAGTTAGAGTGCAAAGAAGTGTAGACACTGTGGTTAGGTGTTGTCAGGCATGGCTTCGAGAAGACCGTATGCAAAGAGCAAGGGGCACTGGACGCCGCCGTAGAACAACAGTCCGTGAAAATCGCCGCCTAAGATTATTGGCCTTAAGGGACCGTTTCTCCACTACCAGGTCCATTGCAAATGAATGGTTTGCAGAACACGGAAGACCTATTGGCATGCGAAGTGTTTACCGACGAATGAGAAGTTTTGGCTTGTTTTCATACCGGCCACACTGGGTCCTCCCTTTAACTCGAGAACACCGACGTAATCGCCTTAAGTGGTGCAGACAACGGTCGCTCTGGGATCAGGAATGGAACAGTATTGTCTTTAGTGACGAGTCTCGATTTTGTTTAGGCATGCACGATGGTCGTGCCAGGGTTAGAAGGCGACGTGGTGAAAGGAGGAATCCACAGTGGTTTGTTGAAAGACATGTTCATCACACTGTTGGAGTTATGGTTTGTGGTGCTATAGCTTATGGTTCCAGGTCACCTTTAATCTCCATCAGAGGTAACAAGAACGCACAGCGTTATATCCACGAAGTTCTAGAACCCCATCTTTTACCCTATCTTGACACCCTGGCAGATCCAACTTTCCAACAATATAATGCCCGACCACATGTTGCAAGAGTCACAATAGACTTCTTTCAACATAATGATGTCACATTGTTACCATGGCCACCAAGATCTCCCGACTTATCCCCAATTGAGTACGTGTGGGATATGATGGGTAGGAGATTGCTCAATTTGCAACGTCCTCCTCAGACTCTAGAAGCACTTCGAGAGGAGTTGGTGGTTGCCTGGAATGAGATACCACATTGACCACCTGATCAGAAGCATGCCTAGGCGCGTTGGAGGATGCGTAGCACATCAGAGTGCATCCACACATTATTAAAGGTCAAAGGGCTTTAAAGCAGTGCAATCATTTTGAAATTTTTATCATTTGCTTATTATGCTTCATTAAGCACTTATACAAAATTTTATTAAAATAAAACCATTTAAACTGGGTGTTCGGATTTATATGTCACTTAGTATATATATTGAATTGAAATGTAACGTGATGATCAAGTTTAAGGGGTAACACACAAAAATATTCACAATGTTCCAAAAAAAGGAATGGGAAAGCAGGTTACAAAGGAGTTTAAAGAGCGATCAGTATGCTCATTCTAGAAGTCATAGCAAAGAAATTAATTTTTCTTTTCAGAAAAAGATCCCCTTAAAGAACCTATGTCGTATGTGCGCGCAATAGAAAGTCAAACACGTCACACCGACAGCACAAATGTCAACATTCAGGCAACACAAAAAGCTGTCGCAACTGAACGATAGCTAGTACATAGTAGAAAAAAAGGCGATTACGAGTGTCAGACTGCGTCTGACATAGCCATCGCTTTCATTTTGCAGTTACGTAACAAGGGTGCCAGTCAGCTACTTGAGTTCTTTTTTTCTTTCTGTCGCTAACAATTTTCCGGAATAGCGGAGTTATACATTAATCAACGTTTAGATGAAGACAGATTGAGGGGAGTATATTATATACTAAGTGACATATAAATCCGAACACCCAGTTTAAATGGTTTTATTTTAATAAAAGTTGGTGAGTGTATTTATCTTACTGTAAATAACAAGTGAAAAAATGTTCAGCTTTATCAGTTGGACATTCCGGTTTTTATACTGCTTTTTTTTAATTCACTAACGATCTAAAAATGAATATTTCAGCCGCAGTAAAGAATCAACGTTGGCGGATTTTGGTTCTTGACATCCTTTACGATCGGTTACGATGCCTAGAGTACGGAGACCTGTACGATTTCGTCAACTTAGTGAGTTTGATAGGGGCCGTATAGTGGGACTTCGGGAAGCTGGACTTTCTTTTCGGGCAATTGCAGTTAGAGTGCAAAGAAGTGTAGACACTGTGGTTAGGTGTTGCCAGGCCTGGCTTCGAGAAGGCTGTACGCAAAGAGCAAGGGGCACTGGACGCCGCCGTAGAACAACAGACCGTGAAGATCGCCGCCTAAGATTATTGGCCTTAAGGGACCGTTTCTCCACTACCAGGACCATTGCAAATGAATGGTTTGCAGAACACGGAAGACCTATTGGCATGCGAAGTGTTTACCGACGAATGAAAAGTTTTGGCTTGTTTTCATACCGGCTACACTGGGTCCTCCTTTTAACTCGAGAACACCGACGTAATCGCCTTGAGTGGTGCAGACAACGGTCACTCTTGGATCAGGAATGGAACAGTATTGTCTTTAGTGACGAGTCTCGATTTTGTTTAGGCATGCACGATGGTCGTGCCAGGGTTAGAAGGCGACGTGGTTAAAGGAGGAATCCACAGTTTTTTGTTGAAAGACATGTTCATCGCACTGTTGGAGTTATGGTTTGGGGTGCTATAGCTTATGGTTCCAGGTCACATTTAATCTTCATCAGAGGTAACATGAACGCGCAGCGTTATATCCACGAAGTTTTAGAACCCCATCCTTTACCCTATCTTGACACCCTGGCAGATCCAACTTTCCAACAAGATAATGCCCGACCACATGTTGCAAGAGTCACAATAGACTTCTTTCAACATAATGATGTCACATTGTTACCATGGCCACCAAGATCTCCCGACTTATCCTCAATTGAGCACGTGTGGGATATGATGGGTAGGAGATTGCTCAATTTGCAACGTCCTCCTCAGACTCTAGAAGCACTTCGAGAGGAGTTGGTGGTTGCCTGGAATGATATACCACAGGACATTGACCAACTGATCAGAAGCATGCCTAGGCGCGTTGGAGAATGCGTAGCACATCAGGGTGCATCCACGCATTATTAAAGGTCAAAGGGCTTTAAAGGACTGCAATCATTTTGAAATTTTTATCATTTACTTATTATGCTTGATTAAGTACTTATACAAAATTTTATTAAAATAAAACCATTTAAACTGGGTGTTCAGATTTATATGTCACTTAGTATATATTATATGTATACCAAGCTAGTTGATGTCATCATTCTCTTTGGGCATCTCACTTGCTGGATATTAAAAAGAGACGTCCAGAATACTGTCAAGGTTCTCGGTCTTAAACCAATAATTAAAGTGTTTTCCAAGAAGATGCCCAACATTTATGATTTTTACGTTAACATACAATTTTCAACATCTCTGCTATTTTTGGTTCCAAATGTGGTGGGGCTATTAGGCAGTTGTCTGCTATTTTTGCTGTTTCAGAAGCAGTTCATAAGCTCTGCAATCTTGAAGTCTATGATGACACTGGCATGACACTAACTCAAGCAAAGCCCGTTACCATAACTGCATCAGGGACCCGAAACCGTCCGTTAGGGAAGTGACATCGATCAGTTGGATAGCCCTCCTCTGAATTGCGTGTATAGATAGGTAGTCAGGGCAGTAGCACCCCAAAAATGTAAGTGGTACTTGAGGCTGGGTTTTGTATGAGCCTTTTTCTGTATGTACGATGTTCGACACAGTTATGATGGAACGCTGAAGGTAGGGTGGTCTGCCTGGCAGGCACATCGGGCTACGGCACCATGGACGAAGAGAGCCAGATTTCCAACGGCCCATCGGTGCGGAAGGATATCGAGACTGACCTCCTTCGAATTGCATCGAGCGTGGATAGCGTAGTCGAGGCGGCAGCACCCTAAACATGTGAGCAGTATTTAAGGCTATGGACATCTGTTTTCTTGCAAAGGATCCTGGAATATTGTGTACGATTTTCTAGGAGAACGTGGATGAAACAGGTTGGAAAACGCGGCTCTAAAACTCTATACTCTTACATTGTTTTATACTTTCTATATCTTTGAATCTACAGTACTGTTTCCATTTATGATGTTCAGCGAATGCGAACAGGAACTTATGCCTCTACGTGAAACGTTTTACATCACGATAATAAAATTTCCCGTAGGTGATTTGAAGTGTTCCCCGTTCAGGACGCCAGCTGCAATCTACGATTCCGACTTACTAGTTTTACTGCCTAAAATTCGTCAAGCCATTGTGACCTTGTAATAAAATACAAAGTATAAAAATTGCTTTAAATATACTAAGTGACATATAAATCCGAACACCCAGTTTAAATGGTTTTATTTTAATAAAAGTTGGTGAATGTATTTATCTTTCTGTAAATAACAAGTGAAAAAATGAATATTTCAGTCGCAGTAAAGAATCAACGTTGGCGGATTTTGGTTCTTGACATCCTTTACGATCGGTTACGATGCCTAGAGTACGGAGACCTGTACGATTTCGTCAACTTAGTGAGTTTGATAGGGGCCGTATAGTGGCACTTCGGGAAGCTGGACTTTCTTTTCAGGCAATTGCAGTTAGAGTGCAAAGAAGTGTAGACACTGTGGTTAGGTGTTGTCAGGCATGGCTTTGAGAAGGCCGTACGCAAAGAGCAAGGGGCACTGGACGCCGCCGTAGAACAACATACCGTGAAGATCGCCGCCTAAGATTATTGGCCTTAAGGGACCGTTTCTCCACTACCAGGTCCATTGCAAATGAATGGTTTGCAGAACACGGAAGACCTATTGGCATGCGAAGTGTTTACCGACGAATGAGAAGTTTTGGCTTGTTTTCATACCGGCCACACTGGGTCCTCCCTTTAACTCGAGAACACCGACGTAATCGCCTTGAGTGGTGCAGACAACGGTCACTCTGGGATCAGGAATGGAACAGTATTGTCTTTAGTGACGAGTCTCGATTTTGTTTAGGCATGCACGATGGTCGTGCCAGGGTTAGAAGGCGACGTGGTGAAAGGAGGAATCCACAGTTTTTTGTTGAAAGGCATGTTCATCACACTGTTGGAGTTATGGTTTGGGGTGCTATAGCTTATGGTTCCAGGTGACCTTTAATCTTCATCAGAGGTAACATGAACGCGCAGCGTTATATCCACGAAGTTCTAGAACCCCATCTTTTACCCTATCTTTGCACCCTGGCAGATCCAACTTTCCAACAAGATAATGCCCGACCACATGATGCAAGAGTCACAATAGACTTCTTTCAACATAATGATGTCACATTGTTACCATAGCCACCAAGATCTCCAGACTTATCCCCAATTGAGCACGTGTGGGATATGATGGGTAGGAGATTGCTAAATTTGCAACGTCCTCCTTAGACTCTAGAAGCACTTCGAGAGGAGTTGGTGGTTGCCTGGAATGAGATACCACAGGAGGACATTGACCACCTGATCAGAAGCATGCCTAGGCGCGTTGGAGAATGCGTAGCACATCAGGGTGCATCCACACATTATTAAAGGTCAAAAGGCTTTAAAGCAGTGCAATCATTTTGAAATTTTTATCATTTACTTATTATGCTTCATTGAGTACTTATACAAAATTTTATTAAAATAAAACCATTTAAACTGGGTGTTCGGATTTATATGTCACTTAGTATACATTGTTTCTTTACTTCCTACGTGATGCTTTTAGTTTAGAAAAAACGATTTCGTTCAAGCCTTTATACAGCGTTTTTCTCAAAATTAGCATGCATCCAGCATTTTTTTGAAAAATTGCATTGCATTCACCATTTTCTGCAATGATGTTCTTTGCTCTACCCAGTGTTGCGAGGTGGAGTCGACGATATTTCGGTAGAATTATATGGAATTTTTCGAAGAGTAAATGAGGGCATTTACTTAAAAACTTCTATTTTTTTCAAAATATACCCTAAAAGAGAAAGACAAAACAAAAATAAACAGTCTATGGGCCGATTTCACCAACATTAATATAATGTATCAATGAGAAAATACCTTATCGAAATGCAATTTGACAGAAGCTGTCAAAGGTCTCAGAATATCAGTGATTTCTATTAAAACATTGAATAAAATCGTGAAAATTCGACTGTATTATAAACAAGACCACTTCTTGATTCCAACATGATGCTTTTGTTCAGAGAAAACAGATCAACTTTCATGTATTTTGATTTGTGTTATAAATTTACATTTAACAATCAATTATCCTCAAAAGCCAATGGGAATGCGGCAAATAATAGGTCGATTTTCTAGCTGTTAAATTTGGCAGCAGATTTGGACGTTTGTTAATGCATGGCAATCTCGAATTTAAGTTCAATATACTGTTAAATACCTGTTGAATAGTGTGGATTTGTCTGTATTTTGCAAAAAAATAGAATATAAAATACATTCCATCCAATTCCTCATCTTCCTTTACATCATAATAGTAATCATTTATTAATTTACGGGTTAATAAATTTCTTCAAAGCAATAAAAACATTGTTCTCTCCATCCTAAAATACAGATAATATGTGTAAGACGTGTCAATCCCTACATCTCCGTGATGCATAATGGTGGTATCTGTCACTCGCAGGGTTGCCAACTCTAACGACGATCACGTCCCGTGATGAAGGGTGCAACATGAATCTTTTACATGTGCTGGTTTTGAATTTAAAGAAGGAATACAAACATAGTTGAAGCTAGACTGTTAACACTTTTTGATGAATATTTGAAAAATGTGAACACCGTCATGGTCTGTTGCCTAATTGCAAATGAGGTATCTGAAAATTTTTTGTATTTGTAGCAGATGTGTTCTATCATCAAATTGATGAACAAATATAAGAAAGCCAGGTCTACCGAAAAATCGGTAGACCTGGTAACACTGGTTCTACCTTCTCTATGTAGTACGAGTACTGATGATCTCTAGCGAAAGTGAAACAATGTTGTCTATTGCTTGAGAGGATAGTGGGCAGAGAGCTCTTATTAACGTGATGCCTGGCCTCATTGTAACTACTATTTGTCTAATCATATTATCAAATTTCCCCCAAAATAATTGTAAAGTCTGGTACACCAATTTTTGTCTGAAAACTTTTTATTTGACAACAAAGAATGAGACTATGAGAATACGTGTTTTTAGTTCCTGTCAACACTTTCGGGTGGACCTCAAAAAACACGTATTCTCATTCTTTGTTGTCAAATAAAAAATTTTTGCCACAAAAATTGGTGTACCCATTTTGTGTGTCCATGGTTTGAAAACCTTCTTGAATAACTTGCAGCAATAAAACCAGACTTTACAATTATTTCGCAAACCGGGAGTATTTTCGTCTAATACGATTAAGTAATAAACCTTACTCTTGGTAAATAGTACATAACATATACAGGGTGTTTCAGTTTATTGTTGCATAACTTTAAGATTCGATAGAACTTTTAAAATTAATGCATAAAGTCTTTATAAACATGGGTCGAAAAATGCGTGGCTTCCGAAATACAGGGTGTTTAAATTTACTTTCTAAAATAGTTTTTTTTAAATATTTCGAACAATATTTGATGTATAACAGTGAAAATTGCTATACAAAGGTTTTTTGGTACGACAAAACGAACCATGAAGCCGCTAGAGGGCGCTCTCTACTGTACCTGTAGTGTATTAAAATGACTGAAAAATTTTTCTTAGTGCAATTTTTTGCTTTTTGAATAAAAAACTGATTCTTCGCACTTTTCAACATAAAAAAGCTCTTTTGTGAATTTTCGTTACAGTTATCCGTTTTTAAGATATTTCGCTTTTTAAGGTTTGATGCATTTTTAATTATTTATGATAAAATAACGTTAAAAAGTCAGTATCTCGATAATTTTTAAAAGTAGGCTGTGCCTGTAAATATTTTTGTAATTGAAAGCAGAATAAGGTTAAACGTCAATTAGTTGACAGTTAGTTTTGTTGTCTGTTGAAACCTGAAACGTTTTTTTGCAATTGTGAATGCACGAAATTTAGTTTCTTTTACCTGTTTTTTTGTATGTTTTATAAAAATGCCATTTTTATTCTCCAATCAAGAGTTATTCATTTTGTGTATGGCTTTGTAAATGGAAACGCAGCAGAAGCAGCCAGAGAATACCCACGAAGATTTCCAAACAGACGAAATCGAGTGCATCGCCAAATAACTAAAAATGGTTTCGGAAATCTCCAAAGGGATCAAAACATAAATGTTCTACAGCGCAGATTTACCCGTATGATTCTGCGTGAGTTTGATAGAGATCCGACCACAAGTGTTAGGAGAGTTTCTGGTGCCTTGGGAATTTCAGCCAGCCGTGTTCACCGTGTTCTTAGAAATGACCATAGACGACCTTACCATTTGCAACCTGTGCTAGGACTACAACCAGGGGACGGAGAACGAAGAATCACATTTTGTCAGTGGATTCTTGATAGAACTGATAATAATAGGGAGTTTTTAAGTAACGTTTTATGGACCGATGAGTCATGCTTCACTAGACGTGGAGTGGTAAATTTTCATAATCAACATACACCGCATGCAGTTCGGGAAAGAAATTTTCAGCATGAATTTAGTGTGAACGTGTGGATTGGTATCTACCGTAATCGACTATTTGGACCCTACCTTTTGCCTGCAAGGTTAAATGCTGCGACCTTCTTGGAATTTTTAAAGGCTGAACACGCAAATATGTGGGATAATGTTATGTTAGATTTAAGAAGATTGGCCTGGTTCCAGCCTGATGGTTGTCCAGCTCATTATTCGAGAATAGTTAGAAACTGGCTGGACGAAAATTATCCAGAAAGATGGATCGGCCCGTGGAAGACCAGTCGCCTGGCCTCCACGATCCCCTGACCTAAATCCATTAGATTTCTTTGTGTGGGGATTTCTAAAAGAAAAAGTGTACCAGACTCCCGTAACCGCAAGATATATGCTAATAGACAGAATCAGGAATGCATGTGATGAAACAAGGCCTTATTTGAATAATGCTATACCACGTTCGATCATTTGTAGATGTGAATCGTGTATTGAACAATTGGGTTTACATTTCGAGCAACTACTTTACAGTTTATCCTAACTATCCAATAGCATTTTAGTTGTAAATAATTAATTTAATTTGTTAAAAATAATATTGGAAAATTAAACAAACTAATATTTTTTTGTGTTTATTTGGAGTTAGGAATTATTGCTGTGTTTAAAAATACAATCTAAACGATCATCTTAATTACTTGTAATGCCCAAATCGAAAATGTAAAAAAAATATTATTTACCCATAAATAATTAAAAATGCATCGAACCTTAAGAATCGAATTATCTCAAAAACGGCTAACTATAACGAAAACTCACAAGTGAGCTTTTTTATGTTGAAAAGAGCGAAGAATCAGTCTTTTTATTCAAAAACCAAAAAATTGCACTAAGAAAAAATTTTCGGTCATTTTAATACACTACAGGTACAGTAGAGAGCGCTCTCTAGCGGCTACAGTAAAACTATGCCCATGTTTCGTTTTGTCGTACCAAAAAACCCTTGTATAACAATTTTCACTGTTTTACATCAAATATTGTTCGAAATATTTAAAAAAACTATTTTAGAAAGAAAATTTAAACACCCTGTATTTCGGAAGCCACGCATTTTTCGTCCCATGTTTATATAGACTTTATGCGTTAATTTTAAAAGTTCTATCGAATCTTGAACTTATGCAACAATAAACTGAAACACCCTGTATATGGTGTTATATCTAAGCGAAAAAAAAATTAAGCAAACTGAACATGAGCAGCATTTGGAAGGGCTTTGACACGAAGTATATGAATATTTGAAAAAAATGTATTTCCCCATGATTGTCATCTCTATTTTTTTTTATTCAGGATGTCCCTGAACATGGAGTCAATTAAGCAGCTCAGGCATAAATGCCAGGGCACCGTGGCTGCTATGAGGAACTTTGTTAATCCGATTTTTGAACTGTCTAAGGTTAGTAGATTGCTCCACAGTATCATACCCTAGAGTCAAAGGAGCGGTCGTACCGGCCAGTTCTGGACGTCCGAAGTTCGATAGGGTTTAGGATGGGAGGTAGAAGTCTGGCGGGTCTGTCTGGCGGGCACATCGCGCGGCGGCATCATGGAGGAGCTCATTGACGTAGCGGTCCGCCGGCCTTATTTTTCTAGGATTTCTTTTCATTATCGTAACTTGTCTATGTGGGGGATTGTAAGTTTTCCTAATAAAAATGCGGTGAATAATAGTAGTTTCTTATTAGTGAAAAAGCTTGTTATGCGTCCACGTCAAGGACAAATTAGAGAAAGCATACTCCCCCAAACATTAAGGTCTGAATCCATTAATAACAAGAGACCACAGGGGAAATAGAACGTACGTGCCTAATACTTTTCAACTTTCATTTTCGAGAAAGCTTTGAATGATTCAGAAGCTTCAGGGGTGGCATTTATAAGTAATGTGTTTGAATAATATAGAAGCTATACTCCGTTGAAGACGATCATGTTGTAATGTTTCTCGGTAAGCAACGATTAAACCATGGGAATTAAATGAAGATTCGTTGGGAGTGACAAAATTTTAAACGACTATTTATTCATATCTCTGCAGATCATAACCAACCCAATCTGGTATTCGTCAAGAAGATGCCCTGTTTTTCGATGCTGACAAGTAAATCGCAGTATTTTCCTAAGAACAGAGCATATTTTTCTTTCAAAATATGTTTATTGTTGAACATGGTATGAGCCTTTCAAGAAAATATCAGCGTTTCAACCTTCGTCATAATGTTCTCAGAATTCCTCAACTATCGAAACGGATATTCCACAACCTGCGGCTACAGTCACAGACGTGGCAACGTTGGCGTTTAAAGACAGTGGTCGACACGAATTGGTACCATCGACCAGGCATTTCCTTTTACTGAAATGGATATCTTCTGGTGGAACATGTTAATATCAATGTTAAAAATAAATGATTTTCATTATAATCAGTTATTTTTTCCTTATGATAGCTTATTTTTTTATAAATCAATTTAGGAAAATCGATTTTGGTAATAATTATAATCGATTTTCAATAAATCGATGATATACCTCTAAATTACACATTTTAATCGATTTTCTCCACAGCGTCGGCTGTAGAACAGTTGAAGAAATTCGATGTAACCTCAACATGTTTGATTTGGAATTTCGTTAATCTTCCGTTTCTGAGCAACCTGTAGAAACTAACAGAACTTTTAATAAAATAAACTAACTTAAAACTAGCCTTCTGCTCCGCGGTTTTATCCGCGAAAACATGTGCGTTCCGCGGTTAATAATTTTTCAAAAATGCATGTTGACTGGCCGCGCTGTTGCCGGCTTGACGCTGACGCTGGAGATTTTGGTAATTGATCGCAAAATCGAAGATGATTTTGCGAATATGGTTTTATTATAACCTGCCTCCCAATTAGTAAGTGCATAATTTTTTATGCAGACATTAACATTTATATACAAGGTGTTCTACATGGAAAATTAATGTTAGTTTGCTTGATAAACTATGGACCAAAAATGTTTCCTTACAAAAACTCGGGGTGTTGAAGTTTTAGGAAAAAAATGGAAATTAATTAATATTTTCAGATATTTCACTGATATTTAGTACATAGTGAAAGTTAATGAAGTTTTTCAATGCAAAAATAATTTTTAGCTTTAACAGTGGGGCGCGTACGGGTATTGACTTTTAAGAAAAAAATGGTATGCCAATGGTTCTTTGGTAAATAAAAATTATTTTTGAATTCCCCGTTCAATTTAAAACAAATGATCTTTCTTGAGTTGCTTTCCTTTGATGCACCATTTTTGAGTAAAAAAATAAAAACCGTATTGTATACCTTGCAATTGGAAAAATTAGACACATTAGGGGTAATGAACAACAACAACTGACAACATAAACATAACATTAAAACCAACGAAATGATTACAAAAATTGTTGAAAATGGCCCCCTTCACTTAGTATGCATGCTTCCGCCCTCCTTCTCATGGAATTGCGCATTCGTTGAAATATCCCTGGAGTGTTTTTTATTCTATCACAAGCTGCAACTATTTTTTTGTATTAATTCCTATACAGTGTTAATGGGACATGTGTACACTAGTGTCTTAAGATAGCCCCACAAAAAGAAATCTAAACTGTTGAGGTCTGGGGACCTTGGTGGCCATTCTTGGGGCCCACCGCGGCCAATCCAACGATTTAGATAAACAGTTTGTAAATAATTACGAACCGCTACACCGAAATGCGCTGGTGCACCATAATGCATGTACCACATATTGTTTCTTATTAATATCGGAACATCATCAAACAGCAAAGGCAACTGTTGAAGAAAATTGATGTAAGTCTGTCCTTCAAGTCGTCCCGACAAGAAGAATGGGCCAATAAAGTGGTCGCCAATAATTCCTGCCCATTCGTTAACCGAAAATTGGTGTAGGAAATGAGTTTCGGTTACGGTATAGGGATTTTCTTCTGTCCACAAATGATTATTGTGGAAATGCTGAATGGCATTTCGAGAAAAATTAGCTTTTTCCGTGAACAGAATCATTGATTGCGGACTTTGTGTAATTTTTTGAAGATACCACTGACAAAAGGTCATACGCTTTGGAAAATCAATGGGAAGTAATGCCTGTATTCTTAAAATATAGTAAGGGTATAACAAAAAATCCTCTAAAATTCTAGAAACAATTCCTCGTACTCGTTTCAGGATGTTCTTCGACTTCGTGCAGCAGTGCTTCCTCAATTTCAGGTGTTCTCACACTTAGAGGTCTACCTTCAGATGTTCCTTTTCGGACAGAACCAGTTTCAACAAGAAACCATTGGCGTACAATTATTTTCTTAAGAAATGTCGAATTCAATACCCGAGTGCGTACGCTACTGTTAAAGTTCAAAATTGTTTTTGCATTGAATCATACGCAACTTCATTAACTTTCACTAAGTACCAAATATCAGTGAAATATCTAAGGCGGTTCGGAAAATATTAATTAATGTCCATTTTTTTCCTAAAACTTCAACACCCCGAGTTTTTGTAATGAAACATTTTTGGACCATAGTTTATATAACAAATTAACATTCATTTTTCATTTAGATACACACCCTTAAATATTAGCATATCATTAAGGAACACCCTGTATATAGAAAATAGAACAATTAATAATGAATCGATTTTATTACGGAACATGATTTTAGAGATGCCAAGACCAAGATTCACATGAAAATTATGTTTCTTAATGCTGTTAGGTACTTCCTAAGAATCAATTCATTTCATAGCAGTCATCAATACAATGGCTGGATGAAGACTTAATTTACATAAATGTGTACGATTATTATATCTAATACGCGCGTACTATATTGGTATCAGAAACTTCTTAATAATTAAAAGTCTTTCACTGATACTGAATATGCAATATTTACATACCCCCGTTGCTTACGATCTCTAGTCCCCAATTTTCAACCCCGCCAAAAAAGCAGGTGTGAGAAACGATTTGGAGTCAAAAGCAATCTCTATTTTTTGTTCGTTTTTTGCCTCTACGTCCGCCTCCGCTGGAACGACTTTCAAAAACTACAAAGCTTTTTTGTTCTTATGATTGTATCAACCTTTCTTCAAAATCCAAATTCTAGAGGGGTCAAGGATTAGCGGACAGACAGATGAACAGACAGGCAGACCGAGCGAGATAAGTAACATAATTTTTCATAATGCATAAATAACTTTACATCATATACTAAGTGACATATAAATCCGAACACCCAGTTTAAATGGTTTCATTTTAATAAATCTTTGTCTAAGTACTTAATGAAGCATAATAAGTAAATGATAAAAATTTCAAAATGATTGCACTGCTTTAAAGCCCTTTGACTTTTAATAATGTGTGGATGCACCCTGATGTGCTGCGCATTCTCCAACGCGCCTAGGCATGCTTCTGATCAGGTGGTCAATGTCCTCCTGTGGTATCTCATTCCAGGCAACCACCAACTCCTCTCGAAGTGCTTCTAGAGTCTGAGGAGGACGTTGCGAATTGAGCAATCTCCTACCCATCATATCCCACGTGTGCTCAATTGGGGATAAGTCGGGAGATCTTGGTGGCCATGGTAACAATGTGACATCATTATGTTGAAAGAAGTCTATTGTGACTCTTGCAACATGTGGTCGGGCATTATCTTGTTGGAAAGTTGGATCTGCCAGGGTGTCAAGATAGGGTAAAAGATGGGGTTCTAGAACTTCGTGGATATAACGCTGCGCGTTCATGTTACCTCTGATGAACATTAAAGGTGACCTGGAACCATAAGCTATAGCACCCCGAACCATAACTCCAACAGTGTGATGAACATGTCTTTCAACAAAAAACTGTGGATTCCTCCTTTCACCATGTCGCCTTCTAACCCTAGCACGACCATCGTGCATGCCTAAACAAAATCGAGACTCGTCACTAAAGACAATACTGTTTCATTCCTGATCCTAGAGTGACCGTTGTCTGCACCAATCAAGGCGATTACGTCGGTGTTCTCGAGTTAAAGGGAGGACCCAGTGTGGCCGGTATGAAAACAAGAAAAAAATTCTCATTCGTCGGTAAACACTTCGCATGCCAATAGGTCTTCCGTGTTCTGCAAACCATTCATTTGCAATGGACCTGGTAGTGGAGAAACGGTCCCTTAAGGCCAATAATCTTAGGCGGCGATCTTCACGGTCTGTTGTTCTACGGCGGCGTCCAGTGCCCCTTGCTCTTTGCGTACGGCCTTCTCGAAGCCATGCCTGACAACACCTAACCACAGTGTCTACACTTCTTTGCACTCTAACTGCAATTGCCCGAAAAGAAAGTCCAGCTTCCCGAAGTCCCACTATACGGCCCCTATCAAACTCGCTAAGTTGACAGGTCTCCCTACTCTAGGCATCGTAACCGATCGTAAAGGATGTCAAGAACCAAAATCCGCCAACGTTGATTCTTTACTGCGGCTGAAATATTCATTTTTAGAGCGTTAGTGAATTAAAAAGAAAGCAGTATAAAAACCGGAATGTCCAACTGATAAGGCTGAAAATTTTTTCACTTGTTATTTACAGTAAGATAAATACATTCACCAACTGTTATTAAAATAAAACCATTTAAACTGGGTGTTCGGATTTATATGTCACTTAGTATATTTCAATATCAGTGGCTTATCCTAAAATTGTTCTTTGTACAATGCCAGTTGCGTGAAAAGTAAAAAACTAGACCGTAGAATGGAAATGAACTCTTTCATTTTTTAGTAGGATCTACGGCTCGGTAGTTAAGATGAGTTCTTCCAGGAATGAAAAGAATTCCGTTCATTGTCAAGGTAAAACAAAGAGCTGGCAATGTGAACATTCTTGAAAGTTGGGGTAATTATGACGCTAATGGCGAGACCGGCAACTTTTAATGCGACTCCTCTGAGGGGGAATTACAACTCATTTAACGTCTCTGAAGTTTTCTTTTGTCTGTGTTCAGGGAGTTTGTTCGCATAACCACGCCAGATAAGGAGTTCTGCGGAGTTTGGGTACGATTGGAATTCTTGCTTCTTGTTGAAATAGGCCAACCAATTCAGTCTAGGTAGAAAGGGTCAGTCAAGGATTTTTTTGTCTCCTCATTATGATAGTATGTAGCGAGGATCCAAGTGCACTTGATATGTCAATTTTTTCTCAGTTTATTTGTTTTTTTTTTGTTTAAGTTTTATCTAGTACGATTGCTACAATTACATTCTTTTAAAAAATTATAACAATTACATAACATACAGATATTTAAAAAAACGAAATCTGCATCCCGAAGAATGTTTAATTTTGTTTTAAACATCTTTAAATCACAAGTAGACCTTATATCCTCATTTAGTTTATTAAATTCTCTTGTAACATATATTTTATTTTGGTGTGCTTAATTTTATGCAATACTCTCATGTCTTTATTTTGCAATACTTGTAATTTTGGGAATACTGCTTCAATAATTGTATTATAAACTATTTTTCTGGAATATACAGGGTGGCGTATCGAAAACGAAACAGACGCATTTACTGGCAGCTCAGTTTTTTTTTGGAAAAACGCTCAGACCCGTCGATTTCGTTTTCGAGTGGGACACAAGTCTGGCAAAAAATCCCCTGGGCGGGGGTGACACCAACCCTAAAATCTTAAATGAAAAGGGTGGTCGAGTGATACCTTATTTTAAAGGTCTTTCAATTCCCTTTATAATGATCTAAAATACATGAGCTTCAGCTCAGTAGTTTTGAAGATTTATTGTTTAGTAGACTTTAATAGGTACATCAGATTAGTTTGTACTACTTTCAGAAGAAATTTGACTAAAAGAATTTACTTACTAAGTATATCCTTTTCTTCACTACGGCCATAGTTTGTTGTTGAAAATAGCTTTTGGAGCGTTTTTTTGTGGCAAAAAAGTTATTTCTTGAAGAAAGATAAGGAAATATTCCGTACTTATTTTAAATAGGAATTTAGTACATAGTTTGCGATTGATTTGACCAAACTTGGTTGCTAAAATAACTTGTAATGCTTAATTACATGAATTAACCATGGTATTTTCCACAGCAGAAAGAGTTGAAGTTATCGAAATATTTTTCGGAAATAATCAGTGCGCTAATAGAACAGCAGAAATATTTAATGAGCGACATAAGAATAGTAACGTGCATCGAAAATATGTCCTAGAACTTGTAACTAAATTTCGGGAAACTGGGTCAGTCGCCAATAAAAAACGCAACACTGAAAATCCCATAAGGAACGAAGCAATAGAAGTGGGTGTTTTAGGGCAAGTTTATGTAGATCCTACGTTAAGTACCCGCAAATTGGAGACAGTGGTGTTAGTCGACGTACTGTCCAACAGATACTAAAGGCCCATAGTTTTCATCCGTATAAAATTCACCTGGTACAAGAACTTAATGAAGACGATTTTGATCGGCGATTAAAATTTTGTGAAGATATGAGTGAACGAATTATAAACGATGAACATTTTCTATTTGACACTTGCTTTTCCGACGAATGTTCCTTTTTCTTAAATGGCGTTGTAAGTCGTCATAACTGCCCATATTGGTCCGATTCTAGTGCCAGAAAATATCATGAGGTTCATACACAGCAGCCACAAAAATTAAATGTTTGGGCAGGTATTTTTTGCGATCATTTAGTTGGTCCTTTTTTCTTACCTGGAAATTTGACCGGTGAAATGTATTTGGAATTACTGGAAGACGCCATAGATCCTGCATTAACAGCCATAATTGAAAATCAGAATGGTCGGGGGTACACTGCGAATAGGCTCATGTCCCAACAGGATGGTGCCCCACCACATTACGCATTACGTGTTCGACAATATTTAGATCAGACGTTTCCAGATCGATGGATTGGTAGAAGAGGTGCCATTGAATGGCCCCCAAGATCGCCAGATTTATTACCTTCGGATTTCTTTACGGGGGGTCATTTAAAAAGCAAAATCTATGCTACTCAATCAACATCATTAGAGGACATGCGACAAAGAATTGTGAATGAGTGCCTTCAAATTACTCCTCAAATATTGCAA
This sequence comes from Acanthoscelides obtectus, assembly GCA_963669975.1. NCBI lineage: Eukaryota > Metazoa > Arthropoda > Insecta > Coleoptera > Chrysomelidae > Acanthoscelides > Acanthoscelides obtectus. The sequence goes on along the minus strand of CAVLJG010000004.1, from coordinate 8,813,477 downwards.
AATGTGCGGCAACGCTTTGATCAAGATCTTGATTATTGCATGGAGAGTCATGCTGGCCATTTTCAACATTTGCTTGTCTAACGGGTCAGTTCATTCTTCATTTTTAAATTACTTTGCTGCCAAATGTATTGATCTCCACTAATGATGATGTATTAGTTTTATTTAAGATTTAAATCAATAAATCTTCAAAACTACTGAACTGAAGCTCATGTATTTTACATCATTATAAAGGGAATTGAAAGACCTTTAAAATAAGCTGTCACTCGACCCCTCTTTCCATTTAAGATTTTAGGGTTGGTGTCACCCCCGCCCAGAGGACTGCACGTGTTAATGTGATTTTTTGCCAAACTTGTGTCCCCCTCGAAAACAAAGTCGACGGGTCTGAGCGTTTTTACAAAAAAAAACTGAGCTGCCAGTAAATGTGTCTGTTTCGTTTTCGATGCGCCACCCTGTATACTAAGACGATGAGACGCCCTACAAGAGCAATTTGTTCTTTGGCAATTTTTGAAATAATGTATTCATCCTTAAACTTTAGTTTACCAGTATATATACATAAATATTTAATTGATTCAACATTTCTAATTATTTCAATCTTCTTGAAACAATTAATGTTTCAAACTCACTTAATGATGCACTATAATCTAATCTAATGGGACATTCGTTGGGATCCTCGTCAATAATTGATCTTAAAATGTCGATGACACTTTCTATAAAATAGGTACCCCATCGCCAACTTCATTTTCGATAATGTATTTCTTCTAACAGGAGAAACACTGTTTTTCAATCGTTCGTAGAACTGTTGCAGATTGGTTTATTGATCTTATCTCATTAAATTTTGTAAATTATGTAAAATTGTTATTTTACACGATTTTAGAACATGGTACTTCTTAAATAAATAATTCAATATAATAATACAGGGTCCATAAGTCCTTTGAAATTTCAAATTTGAATAAAATTTAACGGGTGAGCGTGAGCGGCGCGGGCGAGGTGGGGGCAGTATCTTCAGTGTCTGGGAATTCAGTCGCCATGGAGTGTTTCACTGGAGCGGATCGTGCTTTTTGTGTGCGCGCGTTTTATCAAAATAATGATTCGGCAACCATTGCGCGGCGTAAATATCGAGAATACCACAATTTACACAATTTTACAAAGTGTCCAACAGCTCAAACGATTAAGAACTGGGTTGCTAAGTTCGAAGAGACTGGTTCGACGTTAGATAAACAGCGGTGGGGTCGACCAAGGACAACTCGTATTGAAGAAAACATCAACATTGTGGCACAGTCTGTTCGTCAACATCCTACCCAGTCTACTCGTAAGCGTTCCAGTGCACTAAACGTACCCAGAACATCTTTACAGCGGATTTTAAGGAAAGATTTACGTCTGCACGCTTACAAAATTCAGTTAGTGCAGGAATTAAAAGATAATGACGCTATTCAGAGACTAAACTTTGCGAATGAAATGTTGAATCGATTTTCTTCGCTCAATAATGTGTTGTTCTCGGACGAGGCTCACTTCCATTTAAACAAGCATGTAACTAAACAAAATTGCCGTTATTGGAGCCCCGAAAATCCAAGGCGTAAGCATCAGAAGCCCTTACACAGCCCTAAGGTTACAGTTTGGGCTGCTATGTCAGCGCATGGCATCGTAGGCCCTTATTTTTTGAGGACGACAGAGGTCGCGCATTAACTGTTACTTCGGAGCGGTATGTAGCAATGATAGAAGAGTTTTTGACACCAGCGTTGCAGAATTTTCCAGGCAATAATACGCAGACCTGGTTTCAACAGGACGGAGCACCTGCCCACACCTCCAACACTTCTATGCCCGTCCTCTGTCAACTTTTTCCCAGCAAAGTAATTTCTCGAAGAGGATACATTTCCTGGCCACCACGTAGTCCAGATTTGACCTCAATGGACTTCTTTTTATGGGGCTACCTCAAGAGTAAAGTGTACGACACCACTCCGCGATCAGTTGATGTCCTGAAAGAAAATATCCGAAGAGAAATGGCAAGCATTACAGTGTTGACTTGCCGCGCAGTCATCGACAATTTTAGACGTCGTTTATATGAGTGCCGCGATCGTAATGGATTGCATTTAGACGATGTGATTTTTAAAACATAATTCCCATTCAATAAAGATGATAACAAAATATAATAACTCTTCATAATGTAACTAGTTTGGTTTTATTCCTTTTTTTCCAGCTCAAAGGACTTATGGGCCACTCTGTATAATAAATAAGCACTAACGAAGGTAGAAGTTTTACCGATATCTATTATTATAGTGCTGATATAACGCTGTCACCTTGGTGGGCATTGGTTTTCAAATGAGTCAGAAGTGAGCACTGAAACTACTCAATTACGATGCAAACATTTATAGGCTTGATTCCTTCTAATATAGGCCGACATGTTTTCTATGTGGAAACATTCGAAATAAATAGCAGTTATTATACTAATATAATTTCAAGAGTTTACGGGATTATATTGCTTTCCACGCGCCGTTTGTTATGCTTGGTAAAAAACAATAATATTATTGCAAATCCCTTGTACGCAATCAAATACAATTTAGCGCAGAATAATGCAGAATGCTTCGCCAAAAACCGCTTTGATCCCGTGATTATTTTTATCAGAAAGTATACAGACTGCTAGAAGTAGGTTCACTCGCAGAAAGATTATTCACGATGAAATTTTTACGTATTATGTTTTTTGTTTTCTTTATGATTGTTTTATACATGACACGATATTATAAGGTGATTAACTACCTTTCTTTGAAATGACAATTCAGCTATCGATTTATTTTGAATATGTGGAATCTTTGCCTAACATTTGATCGATTTTAGATGATAATTTTAGTATTATGTATCTATTTATATTTTGCCTTTGTAAAGTTATCACTTTTGAAAAATTAACAATATACAAGTTACGAAGAAACGCCGATTTGAAATATCATTGCCTTTCTTGTTATTGATAGTTAAATGCTCAATCCACAGTTTTTTATTATATTTAATATATATACATATATATATATACACACCGAGTGTTCCTTAATGATATGCCTATATTTGAGGGTATGAATCTGGATAATGTGGAGGTTATCAGTGAAAAACAGATGAAATTTTCAATAGTTGATAGTTTTAAAATCTTCAAATTTCTTCCAAAATCAACCAACGTTTAATTAAAAACACCTTTCAAAATGATTTGCCATTTAATAATAAAATAATTCCGTCCTAATCGAACCTCATCAGTCCAGTTTTTTATTCGTCGACTATGTGTTCCCTTCACTGTTGTTCAAAAACAATTTCAGCAACAATCTCGCCGAGTTAGTAAGTAAATATTTTTCTCCTAATTGTTATTTGTTGCTATTGTCAATAATTGTTTCCAGCTCCAGACGATGAAGACATAGATCTTCGAAAGCTTGAGAGTTTAAGTTATAAGAGTGTACTTTTGCAATACTTTGCCTTCTACCCAAATAAATTAAAGGATATCTTCTCCTAACAGTTAAGGCAATTAACTATGAATAATATATATATATAGGTGAAAAATTAAAGCTTCCGCCTTTTGTTGGGTACTTCGACAAAATTTAAGCAAAGACGACTCTTTATACTTTTTTAATTCTCTCTAGCTTTCAATAGACTTTGCCATCATCATCAGGAGCTGCAATTACAATGATAACAGTAGCAACAAAAGTGTAAAATGAATTTAAATTGACTCAACTTACAGTAGTATGTGAGGATTTTGCTAATTGTTGTTTACGTATAGGATGAGGGAAACGTCCAGTAACATGGTGAGAGCTGGATAGATGGTACAATGGTCAAAATTATATAAAATATGACAAGAACAAGTTAAAAACAGATTAAAAATTATTTAAAAAACATTAGAGCATTACATCGTGAAGCCACTTGATGATTGCACAAAATGGTGGTCATGGAATAATGAGTGGCTTCACGATGTAATACTCTAATGTTTTTTAAATAATTTTTAATCTGTTTTTAACTTGTTCTTGTCATATTTTATATAATTTTGACCATTGTACCATCTCTCCAGCTCTCACCATGTTACTGGACGTTTCCCTCATCCTGTACGTAAACAACAATTAACAACATCCTCACATACTACTGTAAGTTGAGTTAATTTAAATTCATTTTACACTTTTGTTGTTACTGTTATCATTGTAATTGCAGCTCCTGATGATGATGGCAAAGTCTATTGAAAGCTAGAGAGAATTAAAAAAGTATAAAGAGTCCTCTTTGCTTAAATTTTGTCGAAATACCCAACAAAAGGCGGAAGCTTTAATTTTTCAATTAACTGGTCTAGACGACAATGACCACGTCTCAAGTTATATATATATATATATATATACATACGTATACAGGGTGACTTCGAAGTTGAGTCATTTATTTTAACAGTGAGTAGATCTGATCAAAAGAAATGTTTTTTTCCTTTACCATTTTCCTGGTAAAATTAAAGTAACAAAGTTATAGCCCTTTGGAGGTTTGAGTACCGCCCTGTCTCAATAACAATATTATGTGGTCGTGTTTGGCGACAATGGATATAATCCGCCGTATCGGTTCATCGCATCGGAAACAAAAAAGCGAAAGAATTTGGAACGATGTTTTTACAGGTATCTCATTCATTTGTATACAGTTAGTGTCAGTGAATAGTTGTATGTGTTGCATGGCTCAAACGAAATAAAAAATGGCACATGTTTATGCGGATCGGTTTCCCAATCGAGTGCAACCAACCCCTCGTGCCTTTGTTAATGTAGTACAACGGGCTTGTGAATCAGGTGACTTAAGACCTCACAGGGGACCTCACGATCAAATACAGGTCCGCACTGAAATACTTGTCGGGAGGATACTTTATAAAACAAGGTAAAAATTTTTTTTTATTTTTTTTTTATTTTTACACACATATTTTGGTTTATCTTCCTTCTACAATCATTATCTGAAAATTAATGACTCAACTTCAAAGTCACCCTGTATATGTATGAGCAGTAGTCATTGCCAAAGCCAACGACCAGTTGGGCACAAAATACAATTAATTGTTAATTGGGAAATTGGCAAATCTTTTAGGCTTAAGTTGACTCTTTTGACGATAAAATCAAGCTTTCGGCATTCTCTATGGAGCCATCAGGATTCTGAAAACACAATTGTGATGTTAGCAAAGAAAACAGGACAGATTTAAATTGTTAGACAACTTACTAGTCGGTGACTTTGCAGCCACAAGGTATTTCAAAACGAACGTAGAGAAGATCGAACTTGTAATCAGTATAAAAACAAAAGGACGGGGACATTAGGCTCGTTGAAAAACGACAGATACCTTCGTTACATGTTAAAAATATCAATCCACCAGAACAAATTAAAAAGTATTACACGTGAGAAGACATTTTGGTGAAACAATCGGAATGCAGTCTCTTACCTTCTACTTCCGCTACACGTGGAGAGGGGGACGGCACGGAAAGATGACAAGTGATTGACGCGACGGACCGTGGAACTGTTAACCTCCCTGTCCAACTTTGGGTATGAAGTATACGAGGGACGCTCGCTACTAAAATGCTGAAATAACTTGTTTTGGGTTATGTGAGTTTATATTAAAAATGTGAGTGAGAAAATGTATCCTAATTTTGTGAAGATATTGGTTCAATTTGGATATGTAGTCGTTCTAGCTTTTCGCAATTCAACAGGTAGGAATAAATGACAGTGAGCTGCTTAACATCAGCCTTTTTATTCATGCAATGATGTATCATGAAAATGTGGGACATTTCTAAAAATAAACGTTTTGAGAGTCTTTTTCCTTTATCAAGAACCTCAATACTGCCATAATTCATAGAGTGACCTGTGTTGTTAATACGAGATGCCAAAGCACATCTCTCTGGATATAATCTGGCGACACTTTTGTGTGAAGTTATCCTGCCTTTCAGCGGCCTAGAAGTTTGGCCTATGTAAACTAAATTACAGTTGTTGCAATTAATACGATAGACAATATTGGTTGAATCAAGCAACTGAACCTTATCCTTCATTTTGGACAACAAACTGTTGACTGTGAGCACTGGTTTACAAGCAAAACGACAATTAAAGGAATTATACAGCCTGATCAATGTTGGTGTTAGTTCCTTGATGTATGGCAAAACAACATAATTAAACTGTATCCATCGAAGAAACAAAGTAAAATCAAACATATACACCCGTATTGCACGTGATCAAGAACTTAACCGTAGGAGACGCTACAGGGCCGCAAGCTATTGTGACTGATCTATCAAAAAATGTCGTACAAGATACGTGTTGCTGTAAATTCTATCAAAAGCATAGTAAATTATCAGGAATATACCACGCCTTTCTAATCATATTTCGACATTAGGAATCAGTGCAAAAAATTCTGTATTCACCATTTCAGCAAAATGTTACTAAAACGCACACGAAAAAAACTTGTGGACCATCTCAATTGAAATTGTTCATATTTTATTATTAACTTACATATATACCCAATAATATTTACAAATCAACCTTCTATTCACAATGCAGAGCAAATTTTTTTGAGCAAATAGAAACTACAGACGTAGTAGTAGTAGTACAAAAGTTTATTACAGACTCCATAAAGTTTGTTAGTTTGATTGCTATTAAAATTTACATGAGAAATAGGAAGAAGGTCAAAATGGCACTATTATGCTTTGGAACTCCTAAATTAACCCTAATTTTGTGTAATTATAAATTTGGAATTTCCACATTAATAACTAGAAACTTACACTTTGATTGCAGTCTATAATGAACTTACCTGTCTTGCCAAAAAGCCCGTTAAACTGCCAGTCTTAATGGTATCAATCGATTTATATGCTGTATTCCGAGGAGCTTGAATCATCAGAATTGTTGATGTCAATTATAAGGGGTTCAACTTGGGTGTCAATGATATTGTCCATATCCCACATTTTGGTTTCAACCTTCTCTTGGACATGGTCAATACATGTTCTCCATTTTGCTGGCGTAATTCTATCGACAGCAACATCAAACAGTTTTTTAAGGTCAGAAAACTTAAAAGTGCTGTTATTTGACGCCACGTATTGCTTGATGTCGGCCCAAATCAACTCGATAGGATTCAGTTCGCAGTGATAGGGAGGCAGCCTGAGAATCGTTTTATTTTGGTTTTTGGCCGTTTCGTCAACAATTTTTAAATCATATTTATACTTATGTCGCTTGACTATATTTATCAGCTCAGCTTTGACCATTGTTTGGTCGAAGTCTATCTTCTTTGAGACAAGCCACTGTTGAATGTCTGCCTTTTTGGTGGCCATTGTTGGAATTTTTTCCAATTTTCTGGAGTGGTACGGGGCATTATCCATCACAATAGTTGCGTTATGATCAAGTGTCGGCAAAATTTTTTTGAACCAATTTTCAAATGAGTTACCATCCATTTCTTCGTGATAGTCTCCAGTTTTTTTGGATTCAAATGCCCACAATGCTTCAGGAACAAATCCATCTACGCTACCTATGTGGCAAATGATCAGGCGTTTTCCCTTGCCTGAAAGTAATTAGTTATTTTACTTCTCAGCGAGCGCACTAAATGACAAAATTAAGCAACTTACTCTTTTTAGGTAAGTGTAGGATAGGGTCTTAGATTAGTTTTTGGGTGAAGGAAATACTCAGAAACTTGGATGAGATAGCAAAACTGAGTTCGGAGCTTCCAAATCATTGATTCGATCAGAAAATGAATTATCTGCATCCAAAAAAGTTCATATACTTCGAAACTTACCTGCAGGATTTTTCAATCCCGTCGAAAGGCCATCTAAAAAAGCCTGCCTTGAGGACCTCACAGATCTGTCTACCCAAACCTTTCCCTGCATATGCCACGCGTTCACCCATGTTTCGTCTAAATAATAAATTTTTCTTCCTTCAGCGCGGAATTGCCTAATTTTTCTAAGGTATTCTCTCCTCCAGATAACAATTTCCTCCTTTTCTATCAATAAACTATTCCTTCCTCTTTTCAAAAATCGAAAGTCTAGTTCTTTCAACAGCTTATGGAACGTAGATCTTTTAAAATTTGGCAGGTCCTAATCATCATTCACTTGCTTCAATATTTTATCTATTGTAGGTATTTCATTCCTGAAGAAAAAGTGATGTACTTTTCTTCTAATGGCACTTTTGTCAAAGTCATTTATTTTTTCGATGATTTTTTTTCTCGCTGGATATGTTTTTGGCTCAGATAGTGAGTAATTTTGTCTATATTCCTTCAAGATTTTGTAAACACTTGATCGACCTACTCCAGAAATTTCAGCAACCTTACATACGATATTTTCTATAGCCAATCCACTATTCTCTTGCATCTGGTTCTTGTAGATATTTAGAATAATTTGTTTTTCACCTGCGCTAAGATGAAGCTTTTTAGCCCTTTTGCTGGGTGGCGTTAAGCTGATTTCAACCACTTCATCAGCTGTATCTGTGTCAGACATTTTAGACTAATATTAAATTTCCGCAAGAAAAATCAAGTCAAGACGTGCATAAAACGTCCGCGCTCATAAACGGGTATCCGTAACTGATTACAATCCTGTGCGTGGTGACGAACCATCAACGTGACGCTGAGAGTTCCCTTTACTATGCTACTACTAAGCGTTGCCAGGCTTAATGTCACAATGATCATGTTTTATTGGGAAAAATGTCAGAAATCGCCGAATGTTGAACAGAAACATTACAAGAAGTCTAACCTTGAAATGTGAGGCTACAAATCGATATTCTTATAGGGGGGAAGGGTAGGGAGCTGTTATGGTTCCTATTAACCTTGGTGAATGTTGGAAACGGTAATATCATATATGGCATACATTCGGTTGAAGGTGTGTGCACGGAAAATAGATTGCGGATAGGATTTTAATAGATAAATCTGCACAAAAAAACACAAATGGAGATTTTTGTATTTCCCTGAAGAATATCTCAAGATTATTTCAGATGTACTCATCGAAACTTTATGGAAGGATTATCGAAACCTTATTTTCAATTGCGATAGGGCCACATACCTCGACATCGCATTAATGTGAAAAATAAGACAATAGAAAAAAATTCCCTCACTGATGCTATCTCTTAGGAAAAATTTAACTATAAACATTACACAAAAATTTTCTTCACCTTTTTGAGCTTGTTTTCGCATCTCCGTATATGCCGTTCATAATTTGCTGCAGATCAAATTGGAATATACCTTTGTGATGCCATTTATTGTTATATAATGTCCTTTACAACAGTTATTGCACGTATTGCACCAACAGATTGATTTGTGATCCATGCGAATGTGATCAACCACTCTGGCGAAAACTCGCCGAGCGTGGCAACCGTGCGACTTTGTCTGGAGGCTCGTCGCTACAAGCCAATCAGGAAGAGGCCGACAGAGCGCCATGGCTACCGATCACGCGTTGATCACGAATCAACCACTGTTACATTACTTTGTAGCTTCGTTAGATGCACTTTAACTCTGGAAACAGGAGCAACCACTGTAGTGCTGTTGTTCTCATTGGTTGAAGAGTTAATGGGTATCTGGTTGGACTGACCAGTGTTGTCATTTTCAACACTTTTCTTAAAAAATATCGAAGTCAATACCCGTACGCACGCCACTGTTAAAGCTAGAAATTAGTTTTGCATTGAAAAACATGCAACTTTATTAACTTCCACTACGTACTAAATATCAGTGAAATATCTGAAGCGGTTCTGGAAATATTAATTCATTTCCATTTTTTTCCTAAATCATCAACACGCCGAGTTTTTGTAAAGAAACATCTTTGGACCATAGTTTATAAAGCAAACTAACATTAATTTTCCATGTAGATTCAAACCCTTAAATATTCGCATATCATTAAGGAACACCCTGTATACGGTTACGAAGCGACCCTATTTTTCGCGCTCTGTATACTTTGAGATGAACGTCACTCACGTCACCGAGTCATATGCTCTATTACCTAAATATTTACAGTCATCTGTTCTCTAAATTCATCGTATTATTCGCGGCTCATGCCGCGTGATTGGTGCTTATCACGTAACGATAACAATATAAAATAAATGAAACAGTTCCAGTCGTGACAGTCACGATTCTATTGTGGTTGTCATCTTCGTTGGCTGTAGTTTTGTGTCTGTCCAGGTGGATATCTGCAGTGCGCAAATTTTCGCAGGAACAGGTAAGGGAAAAATATTCTTAAGGGTCTGAAGCTTTAAGCCAATATTTACGGTTGCTGATTAAGTGGTGAGTGCCGCTTGGATATTGAGAAAATAACGCTCACTCAAGGAGGACTTGAGTGTAATTTCGGCAGCACAATTTGATACAGTTCTCAACGGCATTGGAGGGACCACTTTTTACATTTTACTTCCTACAGCACTGCCGAGGAAGTATCGTAAATGAGGTCTTATGTTTTGTGTATGTTATAAGACATCTACTCGTACATTAAGAAATACCATGTCACTTATATCTGTAGGTATGTCTGTCCGCTAATTTTTGGATCGCGTAAGCGTGGAAAGTACCGCTTGGATTTTGATGAAATTTTCACGCAAGGTTAATATTGCGTCAAGGACAAAAAAGCTTTTTAAGTCTTAAAAAACTGCTCAGGGGCGGTGGAGCTAGAGGCAAATAACAAAAAATCAAAAATCGCTCAATTTTCGATTTGTTTCGTTTCGGATGGTTTTGAATATCTCTGGAAAAAATTTTTGTAGGGGTAACAAATTGAGGATTGTAGGGGGTGAGGGATGTTATATCTCAATTTTCTGGCCTAATTATACAGGGTGGCCTATCCATGTGTGGACGGAATATTGCTCATAAACAAATACATTTTGGGAAAATCTATTTATGGATGTTATACATGACATTTGAGGGCACATTTTTCAAATATTCGCCATTATACAGGGTGTTCCAATTTGGACCTACGTATCAAAGTTGTGATTTTTCAAATGGAATGCCTCAAATTTTATTGCATATTTGGAAAAACCAATTCAAAAGAAGAAATTTGATATACCTTACTATGGGATTTTGATAATTAGCTACTGAGATATAAGGTGTTTTGTCTAAAAAAAAACCCACTTCGGCAACCCCTCAGTCCGCCATTTTGTATAGTAAACTGACACACCTCAGCTTTTATTTTATTTGTTACTTTTTCGAATTTTAGTTTTTGCTCATACAGGGTGATCAAAAACGCAAATTGCCGCTTTTCTCAAAAATTTCAAATACAGGGTGTCCGCAAAGTTGGGGTTTTCCTTTACACGACGTGTAGATCTTGAAAACATAAGCAATTTTTCTTAGAACCACATACACCTAGGTCTTAAGGGAACCGAGATAAAAGGCTCTGCAACATCAAAAATATCTGAATACCGTCCTGTAGCCGCGAGATCACCGACTGGTACAAGGTCACTGGCTCAACCCGACGACAGAACTGGGTTGGGGTCAGTGTGTCAGGTCAGTATGCAACCTTCAATTGACGGTTACGGTCACGCGTGTAGAGGTAATCGCGTAGACGAGAATCCCTCAACAAGCACTAGAGACGTGGCTAGAGAACTAAAGTGTCGCAAACGCTGTGTGAAGAGGGGCTGTATCCGTTTCACGTCCAACGTGTACAAGCTCTTCAACCGGACGATTTTCCAGCAAGAGTGCGGTTTTGTGAGTGGTTGTTGCATCAACATGACAATAATCCGGACTTTTTGAAGTGCATATTTGTGACAGACGAATCTACGTTCACGCGTAATGGGGTGAATAACTTTCGCAACGCTCATGTTTGGTCAGTAGAAAATCCGCACGCTGTCCGTCGGGCACATTTTCAACAAACATTTTCGGTGAATGTTTGGGCTGGCATGGTGAACGGTATGCTCATTGGACCATTTATTCTCCCAAATCGATTGGACGGGATGCAATACCTAGGCTTTTAACGCAACATTTTGCCTTCCTTGTTAGAAGATGTGCCATTAAGTGTAAGACAATCAATGTGGTTTCTGCGTCTGCTCGGTAGCGCATCAGCTGATTTCATTTTCTGTTGGAGCGGTATGATTTCGGGCAGAGACGTACTTAGCCCTTCTCGTCAACTGGAGAGTGAGTACTTTTTCCTTTATTTTTTTACTTGGTCGCCCTCGTTTCACTACACATTACCTTTGTTATTTCAAGGCTAGTTGTTTCTGAAAAGGAAAACCCCAACTTTGCGGATACCCTGTATATCATCCTGAATATTTGTACAAATTTGTATTCAATTTTTTATAAGCTTTTTTTTATACTAGACACATAAGGGTTTTTACGGCTATTTTTTCGGTTTCGGCAAATAGATTTCCAAAATAAATGGAGCTTCAATGTTCGGGCAGAAGTTATTGGCAGACAACTTATAGGCTCTTTCTTTTTCGACAACAGATCAGCAGGTACAGAATACTTGAATTTTTCGATCGAGCATTTGCCTTTGCTTTTTGAGGATGACAACCTGCAAACCCGGATGCATATGTACTTCTAACATGACGGCGCACCTGCGCATTATCATAATCGTGTGCGAAACTATTTGGACACCTGGAGTACCAATCGTTGGATCGGTCGTGATGGGCCTATATCTTGGCCTCCTAGATCACTAGATATGACACCGATGGACTTCTTTCTATGGGGCTACGTTAAGCAAGAGGTTTAAAGATATTCACCATCTACCCCGGAAAATAAGAAGGAAAGGATTAAGGATACTTTTCTGAACATAAGGGAACACATGGTGAGGGATGTGCAACGGTCTTTTATCCAAAGACTACGGCTGTGAATTCAACATGGTGGAGATATTTTCGAGCAGTTTTTGTAGATTAGGTTTTGAGTAGTGATAGTTGTTTGTTATAGTTGTTTTTTTTTTCTATTACGCTTGAAGCTGATTGTTATACTCTTCTGATTGTTATTATACTCTTAGTGGCAATATGGAACTAGCCCACTGTTTGTCTGTCTTTTCGATGGATGATGTGATTTTTTTCCTTAATTTTGGTGTGTTGCTCTATTAAAAGCTTAATAACTGAAAATCTAGGGATTTCATCTGAATCAAACCTTATACCAAAAAAAGCTTATAAAAAATTGAATCCAAGCTTGCACAGATATACAGGGTGATCCTTTTGAAAATTTTGTGAAAAAGTACAATTCGCGTTTTTTGAGCAAAAATGAAAATTTGAAAAAGTAACAAATACGATAAAAGCTGAGGTGTATAAGTTTTCTTTGATACAAAATTCAGCACCCCAAATTTCAAAATGGCGGACTGAGGGGTTGTCCAAGTGGGCGGTTTTTCTATACAAAACACTTTACATCTCAGTAGCTAATTACCAAAACCCCATAGTATGTTATATCAATCTTCTTCTTTTGAATTGGTTTATCCAAATATGCAATAAAGTTTGAGGCGTTATTAATATTTAAACATATTTCGCACATCATAAATTGCCTCGTACATTTGTCCTCAAAACTTGGAACGAAATACGCGTCTCTGGTCTCTGGCTACCTTTGCGTTGCGTTACGGTCTCTCCGATGAGAGTCGCCAAGCTGACTGGCTGACTGACTGCGGTGAGGGACAAGGTGAGTCATAGCAACCTGCCAAATAGACGTCGCCGTTAGAGCAGGAACAATTTTGTACGGGCATGTTTGACTATCTGATCTGTTTAGTTTTTTTGTTATATTTGTTCGAAGCACAGGAGGGCTAACATGACCTTTATCAGCTGATGACAGCGTTGCATAAGAAGCGCAGAGTCAACCTACTTGACAACATTTTCTGGGTAGTAACATATCACCAGAAACACAGATTTTCTGATTCCTAATTAAAAAAATTGCCTTGGATAGTTTCCTGAGAATATTTCCAACAAGTTCCTTCCAAGTAATGTGTGTACCAATACTGACACCCAGAAACGTTAGTGTCTATGGCATATTACCATGGACTTCGGTTTAATAATGATCTATATACTGTCTCTGTAAATTCTACTCACACAAACGTTTTAAAATAATAATCTCTAAAGTTATTGCAACTATTAGTCCATTGAGGTATCTGCAATTTATCGTCCGCCATGTTCAGAACCCCACGAGTTTTTAAAGAATTTCGATTTTTTTTTCAAAATCAAAATAAAGTTCATTTAAAGCAACATATTTTCTTGGGAGATGTCAATATAAATATTTTGGACGATGATCCCATCACAAATGAATACTTGAATATCCTATCAAGTAACGGATTTCTGTCCTATATAAACCTACCTACAAGGTCCACCAGTGGCACATGTATAGATCACTGCTTTGTGAAAGACCTATCCAACAAAATTACTTGTATACCAATAATCCTACAAAGCGATATTACTGACCACTTCTCCACTATTTTACTGATATCTTCAAATGAAAAACATTCTAACATCCCTACCGTTAATAACAACCAGAAAAATTACAAATTTTTTGTCGACAATTCAAAACTAATATCAAATGTCAAACAAGAATCCTGGGAACAATTATACTCTATAAATAATATAGACAAAGCAACGGGACTGTTCATAGAGAAAATAAAAAAACTAATAGATATTAGTACCAATAAAGTAAAAATTAGTCACAAAGAGAAAAGCAGGAATGCCTGGATTACAAAAGGATTAATAACATCGGCAATAGAAAAAGAGAGACTATATAATGTAATGAAACTAACGCCAACTACAGAGAATACCGACTGCTACAACCAATATAAAAATAAATTTATAGAACTTGCAAGACAAACCAAACGAAAACATTACCTAAATAAATTGAATAATAACTTAAATGATCCTAAGCGGCTTTGGACAACTATTGATGAGATTACTGGAAAAACAAAATTTAAAGAGTGTGTCACTGAGTCAAATACAACATCGGGAACAGTATTAAAAAATACTCAACAGATATGCGATGAATTTGTACAATTCTTTACTGACATAGGCGAAAATTCAGCAAGTAATATACAAGCAAACGTACAAAATACTCAGCCTCCAAAAAGAACTTTGAACTCATTTATTTTGGATAAAGTCGAGCAATGTGAAGTATACACCACTGTTATGTCCTTAAAAAATCGGAAAAGTCCTGGGTTCGATGGTATTAAAAGCGAGCATTTGAAAATTATAGCAGATGACATAACAGAACCACTCACTTACCTAATCAACAAATGCTTTGAATCTGGCATATATCCCTCAATTTTAAAAAAAGGTAATATAATACCGATACATAAATCAGGAACAAAAACAGATGTTAACAACTATAGACCAATATCAATAATATCCAGTGTAGCAAAGGTTTTTGAAAAAGTTTTATCTACTAGAATGATTCGATACCTCACAAGATTCAAAATTTTAAGTGAAAATCAATATGGATTTACAGAAGGGAAGGCTACATCGGACGCAATAAATAAAATTGTAAATCAAATACATCAAAATATTGATAACAGAATCCCTCCAATCTGCATTTTTGTTGATTTAAAGAAAGCTTTCGACACAGTTAATCACAAATTATTATTAGAAGCATTGGAGAAAATTGGTTTCAGAGGAAACGCGTACTCACTGATCGAAAGTTATTTGTCAAATCGCCCACAATCTGTGCAGATATCAGGATCATTTAGTAAAGAAATGTATATTAAGTGTGGTGTCCCACAAGGAACTGTCTTAGGTCCGCTGTTATTCAATATATATTTATTTAAATGATATTTTCCAAATTAATTGTGTTGACAAAATAACTAGTTTTGCAGATGATACTGCAATATTATATGAAGGCACTGACTGGTCTGATCTGAAAAATGTAATTGAAAATGATTTTATCAAAATTATTCGGTGGTTTAACAGTAAAAAATTAAGCATTAACTACTCTAAAACACATTTTTTACCATTTGGATCTTATGTTAGACATCTGCCAAATTACACAAATTTGTCCTTCAACATTAATGATCAAAAAATGCAAATTAATAGAGTGCCCAACATAAAATACCTTGGAGTGATCTTGGATCCTCACTTACGATGGGACATCCATGTCAATTATATTTTAAAGAAAGTTAGATATGTATCCTACAAAATTAAATACCTTGGGAATATATTGACAGAAAAATATCTTCGAACATTATACCATGCACTGATTGAGCCTCACCTCACATATGGTATATTAGCATGGGGAGCTGCATGTTCCTCACATATCTATAATTTAGATGCTTTTCAAAAAAGTATTCTAAAAATGATATTTAAAAAACCGAAACTTTAACCCACTGAAAAATTATACGCAGATGTTCGAATGTATGATATAAGACAGCTTTATTTCTTACACAGTATCACTCACTACCATAAATTTGTAAACACCGACCAAAAAATTAAACAATCATTATACCAGGTACAAAATTCGTGGCACAGTAGTTCCTCAACCACATAAATCTATAATGCAGCGATCATATCTCTATTTGGCACCTAAATTTTATGAAATTATACCTAAAGACTTAAAAGATTTACGTTTCGGAAATTGTTTCAAAAGAAATTTAAAAAAGTGGCTACATTCTATATCTAGGACTGACATTCGTAAACTCATCAATACGAACATCAACTAAATACATAATCTACTGTAGCTAATTTTTGTCCTTTTTTGTCATTTGCATTCTACAGTTTCAACTTAAATTATTGGTCCATGTTCAGTCGATGCCTTCTATTGGACCTGTTTTGATTTTATATTTATTTACTCATATTGTTTGTTATCTTTGTACATTGAGTGAATAAATATTATTATTATTATTATTCAAAGTTCAAATATTAATGGAAACTTCGCCCTTCAAGTCCTATAATATTTATAGGTTTTCGTTAACGCTCAACTGATCTCGAATCTAATGAATGAGAGCACGAGTCGATCCACTTGACGGTTGAAATTTTATGATGATTAGATGCTCAAAGAGTCCTCTGTCAGGGGAATATTCATCGCATTAGACAGAGCGAAATGGTTATAACGGAATGAAATTCAAAGAGATAATCAATTCTACAGGCATAATCTAGTTTAAAAGATGACCTTCTTCCCTTCCGACTTTCCTAATGCATTTAATTTTTCCCAAGGTGAGGGATTTCTTCCATCTCGGAGTAAAACAGTGCGTCTGGCCTTCTTGAATAATAGAAATTCTTTATTTATATTATTCCGACTCTGAGTATATGAAAGCTTTCTACAGTTGACAGGTAGCTTTTACTTACTGACGAGGGAGCTTTCGAAAATGAGATAATATCATGTTTCCTGAATATTATATGACATGCATATCACGAAAAAGAAACGAGCATCACCTGGAAGGAAAATAATATATTATCGGCAGTGTCAATTGTACTTGAAGGATGTTACCATCGGGACCCAAACGTCGTACAATAAAAAAATATATGCCGAGTGATTCCCCAGGGTGAGCATTTGGGGGTTGCGTATAACAGATGAATTCGTATATTTTCACATATTCACTTGCTTTGACCTATTTTCGGTTTAACCGGAAACGACTCCAACTTTCGATTTTTCAATAGGATACCCTACACATTTTTACTTTTTTCGATTGAGAATGACATTCTAAACTCAACAACGCCTCACTTGCCAATATTTGACAAATAAAGTCATTTTTATTTTTAATTTTAGTATTTCGTTCTATAATGCCATGGATCCTGTAAATCTAGTTTATTAAGAATGCTGTCAGTTTTGAGAATTTATTTGTTACGTAGTTAATTTACAATGGAAAAGTATACTAGAAACGAAAAAATTGACATGGTGATAAATCCGTCTGGCTTGCTCGCCATTATTAACAAGATTGTAAAAACTAAATAATGAAAAATATGTTGCATTCTTTAATTCACTGATCAACAGCCAAAAAACATCCTAAATAAAATCAACAAAATATTACTATTTTTAATGTGCTAAAACCGGAATGAAACTCATTTTTTCAATATTAGTTCAAGTTTTAGAGATACGGTAATTATATGTGTTCCTCCTGTGACAGTGTTAATATACTGTAATTCACAAGAATGCACGTGCTACATTTTTATATTCGGCAAGGAAAGATGATGTAATCGGCATGATTGTGTTACGTTATACATACGTGTACATTATATTGTTTTATATTAGCCATTTTTTCCTCAGTTGGCTGACAGCGTTCATGCAAGATGTCTCGAAATTGTGTAAACAATCCAGATCAGTTTTGTTACGTGTGTGGTGATGTGACTTTTGCGTCTCAGAGACGGTCTATTACTCCACTAATAACAAAGGCATATCAGCTTTATTTCGGTTGTAAACTAGGTGATCAAGACAAACAGTGGGCACCCCACATCTGCTGTAATACATGTGCTTCAAGTCTGAGGAGCTGGTTAAATGGCAAAAAACGGTCTATGCGCTTTGCTGTCCATGGTTTGGAGAGAGCCTACAAATCATATTAATGATTGTTACTTTTGCATGGTACCTTGTGTTGGACAAGCCACAGGTATGTCCAAAAAAAAAATCGGTTATTAACTACCCAAACATACCATCTGCGATGAGACCTGTGCCTCACAGTGACGAAAATCCTATTCCAAAACCCCCAGAATCCTACACTTGCGAATCAGAAAACGAATCAGATCATGGCGATCGAGTGATTCGTCAGGAAGAGGATATGCCATCAACGTCAAGAGATCCTGATTTTATACCGAGCACGTCATGCCACCAACCGCACAAAATAACACAGTCAGAATTAAATGATCTTGCAAGAGATTTAGAACTTCCAAAATGTAAGGCAGAGTTACGTAGATCAAGACTGCAGCAGTGGAACTTGTTAGAAGACGATGTTTCGGTATGTGTTTTTCGTAAACGCCACAAAGACTTAGAACCATTTTTCAATATGGAGAATAACTTGGTTTTCTGCAGTAACATTAACGGCTTACTGGCGGCTTTAAATAGAAACTATAACCCAGAAGAATGGAGATTGTTTATAGACAGTTCAACATTGAGTTTAAAGGCAGTGTTATTGCATGTTGGAAATATTTTACCATCTGTTCCTGTAGGGTATGCAGTTCACATGAAAGAATCATATGACAATATGAAGTACCTGTTTGAAAGTTGTTGCACTTTTACTTGGGCTGCAGCTAGGCTACACAAAGGTTTGCTGTTTTTTGTGTGAATGGGACAGTCGGGCAAAGGCACTTCATTACACCAGACAAAACCGGCCTGTTCGTCAATTCCTAGAGCCAGGTCAAAAAAATGTACAGCATATGCCATTAGTAGATTCGAAAAAAAATTTATTACCACCACTGCATATCAAGTTGGGCCTAATGAAAAACTTTGTCAAGGCATTAGATAGAGATGGGTCAGCTTTTCAATACCTGCGTCAGAAATTTCCAAGACTAAGTGAGGCAAAGGTTAAAGAAGGTATTTTTGTTGGGCCACAGATTCGAAATATTTTGAAAGATACACAGTTTGAAAACACTTTAACAGGTATTGAAAAAACTGCTTGGAATGATTTCCGTCTGGTGGTCACTAATTTCTTTGGAAATAGAAAAGCTGACAACTATAAAACCCTTGTCAAAAATATGCTGTCATCGTATCAAAAGATGGGCTGTAATATGTCTCTTAAGATACATTTCCTACACTCACACCTGGACTTTTTTCCTGACAATTGCGGAGCCGTAAGTGATGAGCACGGAGAACGTTTTCATCAGGATATTTCAACAATGGAAAAAAGGTACCAGGGAAAGGGGAATCCTTCCATGCTTGCAGACTACTGTTGGACTCTTGGTAGAGATGCTCCAGAAAGGATCCATAAAAGAACAGCAAAAAGACAGCGCATATAGTGATTCTTATAAGTATATGAATCTTGTTACTTTTTTTAATATATCCTTAAAAATAAAAAGTTTTTTTTATAAACCACAACTAATTTTTTTATTTCATTGTCATTTTTGAATTCAGCGCCCCAAAATTAACAAAGAAGTGCACTTTTCCCACAAGATACAATTAAAAAACTAAAATTTGTTGTCCAGTGATTATTACATTAATTTTCTTGGACGTTAGAAAGGTTTTTATTTTTTTACTCAAAAATGGCGTATCGAAAGAAAACAATTCAAGAGAAATCATTTGTTTTAAATTGAACGGGTAATTCAAAAATAATTTTTATTTGGAAAAAAACCATTGGCGTATCATTTTTTTCTTAAAAAATATCGTAGTCAATACTCGTACGCACGCCACTGTTGAAGCTAAAAATAATTTTTGCATTGAAAAATATGCAACTTTTTTAACTTCCACTACGTACTAAATATCAGTGAAATATCTGAAGCGGTTCTGAAAATATTAATTAATTTCCATTTTTTTCCTAAAACTTCAACACCCCGAATTTTTGTAAGGAAGCATTTTGGGACCATAGTTTATAAAGCAAAATAACATTAATTTTCCATGTTTACTCACACCGTCACATATGCGCAAATCATTTAGGAACACTATGTATAGGGTCTCCCATTTAGACATCGAAGGTTGGAGTCATTTCCGGTCAGCCCGGAAATACGTCAAAGCAAGTGAATATGTCGAAAAATGTAAATTCATCTACGAGTATAATAAGCAACACCCAAATCTCGGTTTTCTATATTCAATAATAAAAAACTTATAGGGGAGTAGATGTCTTATGGGGATTCGGTCTCAAAACTTCCAAAATCCGCCACCAGAGGCGCTGGCGTCGCGCGCCATTGACAGGTTGTTGGACGGAATCTGTATTCATGAGTTGGGGATTCCGCCGCTAGATGGCGCTGTCAAACCAAACGGAATCTGTGTGTCATTGGACACCTGTCATGCGTCATTGGGCATCTCACGCATAGATGGCGTTACACGTCATCTGTCATACGTCATTGGACACCTGTCATTGATGGGTTGGGCATCTCGCGCATAGATGGCGCCGATTTGTTTGGCGCTGTACAAACCAAACGGAATCTATGTGTCATTGGACAGCTGCCATTGATGGGTTGGGCATCTCGCGCATAGATGGCGCCGATGTCGCACCTGACTGGTGTTGGCGTGGATTACGGGGGGCAACGTGTATACAGGGGTGCATCGAAAAATAGCGGATCGATGGACCGACGGTATATCGTTAAATCGTATATAGCAAGGCGTGACCTAAATAGCGTGGTGGGCTCCTCTGGTCGGTCGGTCGGTCGGTCAGAATGTCTCATAACCTGTATACGATGTACTGTTATTATTATACAGGATGATACCGTTCAAAATGAAACTTTATGTAGTAGAATGATGGTGGGGGGGTGGGGAGTCGAAGGAACCGACTGTTTTTTTTTTGTTTGACAACAGGCTGAATACGAAATAAACATAGCTTTCTGAAAAATGTATTTTTTAATGATATACAGATACAAGTTTAGATAACAGAGTTTTTAGTTGATGTAACAAATCCTCGCTGGGGCATGGTACTCCAAATAGAGTCCAATGAAATGGTCCGGTCGCAACAACTTTTCTTGTAAATTCATTAAATTTATAGTAAGTTGCGTGACGGAAAAAGTAAATATGGCCATCAATCCATCGAAATGCGAGAGAAATATCTTCAGGTAATTCAGGAAATATGTCTCTTATCCGTCCTCTGTTCAACACATCAGTAAAATCGTTAGAAAATTCTATATATGACATATTATTATAAAAGGTATAGGACCGTCCTGCGTTTGATTGAAAAATAGCATTGATTCGAGCCCTATCGGGTATATCAATTGAAAAATTATCAAGAAATTTAATGGTAGGGAATGATGCTGAGAAATAGTTGTTTGGAGACACAATGGTAATCAAGTCACCGTTTGTTGATTGGAAAATATGTTGTAAAGTGTATTGACGTAATTCTGTAGGAACATAATCGACAAGAAGTTCAGGCTGAGATGGGATAATCATTTCGTTTAAGTCTAGTTTCCATATAAACATATCATGTGCAATATATAATCGGTAATTTGAAAACTCTGGAGCAATGGCTAAAAACATAAAATCTGGAATAATATCACACAAATTTTTGAGGATCGGCTGCTTACGAGTTGTAGATCTTATAGTTGTTGTTGTTTTTGGTATTGCTGATGCGGTGGTAGACTTTGGGATTGAATCATATTTGTTTTTTCTTCCATATAGATATTGTACTGCATTTATATCATCAACATCTAGACCACGAATCTCATGCTGATAGAAGGCAAACATAATAGCATTCGGAGAAGCACTATGTGCTATGCCGAGGGCATGTCCAATTTCATGAACCAACACCATAAGAAAACTAGTTTGATTTTTGGGTATATTAGGATTATTTCCAAAATACCAGCGTTCATTTATATCTAAATGGATTTCTCTACAGGTGCCGCTAGAGTCAGGAAAGTATGCATGTCCTAAAACGCCGCCAGCATCATCTAATGTCAATGGACATTCATCATTACCCATACAGTTTGCGCTAAAATAATGAGTCTTGCTAACCATGGTTATAGTAATATCAGGAGGATATAGAGTGGGATTGGTAACCATTGTAAATGTTAAGTTTGAAACATTTTGCCACATCTGAAAAGCCATTTCTGCATCTTTTTGGGCCGCAGGTGTGTTTCGAGGGAAATACCATTTCAGGTCATGTTTCCGAAATGGAAAACTTGCTCTAAATTCAGCATCACTGTATTGAAAACGCGGACGATTCATAAATTCAATTGTTGCATTATTCAACAAGCCATCCACTGGTAAATTATACTTTTCTTGCAAGTTAGTTAGCAAAGTAGAGAGATCTGTTGTATTATCGATGATATGTTCATATTGAGTTAGGTATACTATAGCGTCTTTTTCGGAGAAATCGTTGCAAAGCACGTATGTGAAAGTTGAAATAAAAAATAATACGTCTACCCACATCAACATCTTGATAGAGAATGATGTCAAAAATCTCAGATAGCAAATATAAATTCGTTTACCCCCCCAATCAAAATCTTGACTGAAAAAAAATTAGGCAGCAAATATACAATAATCATACACGAATTTCTATATTTCTAAAATTCTACTCTCATGTGCAACTTGTAATTGGAATTTCCGCCGGACAAACGATACATTCATGTATTACTAAGAAATTATATAAAAAATACTGCAACCGCAATGAATGTTGTTTTCTCGATAAAAATGGTACTGAGAATATGATGAATATAATATGCATATTTACGATACAATTATCTCATGCACGCGTGTGTCATCTCAACTACGTACTTATATTGAGCGAGCGCATGCAGTTTTCTCGATAAAAATGGTACTGAGAATATGATGCATATAATATGCATATTTACGATACAATTATCTCATGCACGCGTGTGTCATCTCTACTACGTACTTATATTGAGCGAGCGCATGCAATAGTCATCATTGTTTCACACTTAACGCACAACGCTGCAAGCTGCAACAACGACCGCAGTACAATTAGTGCTTCGAGAGAGACGAGAGAGCGAAAATTTTAAAAAAAGTAAGTGCTATTTTATTTAATATTTTTCTTTTTTATGTCTCTAAATGCAACTGTTTTTTTTTTCGTGTTATGCTTCAAAATAGTTAGACGACTCAATTTTTTTTATAGATGGATTTATCAAAAATTAATGCTGCTTC
Organism: Acanthoscelides obtectus; assembly: GCA_963669975.1. Taxonomy (NCBI): domain Eukaryota; kingdom Metazoa; phylum Arthropoda; class Insecta; order Coleoptera; family Chrysomelidae; genus Acanthoscelides; species Acanthoscelides obtectus. The sequence goes on along the minus strand of CAVLJG010000004.1, from coordinate 8,789,962 downwards.
TTCGATTGTAGACCGCAAACCTATCAGAAAATTAAAGGACCTACCAGTCGGGACACCATTTGCAATCCAAGCAGCTAAAGTGGTCAAGTCGAAATTTGGGGAAGCCGTGCTACTAGATTTAGGACCGGAAGTGCTATTTCTACCACAGCGGGTGACGGAAACGTACCAGCCGGTCATCGACGAACTTTTTCACGGAAAATACTCGATCATCTTCCAAGGGGAAGTGGACGTAGGGAAAAGCCGACCGCTAGCATCATTCAAAATAGTGGAAAATTAACAAAGCAGAGAACAGGAGGAGGACAGGGTGAGCATTTTTATATATTTTTGAGTAATGTGTTTGCTTGAAAAAAAAAATGTCGTCTTTTCAAATGTCTTCAAATAAGGTTAAAAAGATCATCAAACAAACAGACGGTGTTCTACTATCAATTGTTAGTCTACGGAAAATTTTATTTGATAATTTTACAATCAGAGACGCGGAAGTGTGGCTGAAACGAATAGAAAAACAAATTAGATTATGTAAACGGGTAATTCGTAGTAGAAGGCAAAATAAATTATCTGTAGGGACCTGTAGAAAAGTAGAAACAAATTTGGGGCATTTTAAACATTTTAGAAAGTTGATTTTAACTAGACATATTGGGGCAGGACTTCACTTAACATTGGGTCAGAGGGTTAGATGGGAAAATGTAGAATCGAGCTTTCAAAGTAGAATAAAAACCGGTTCCATAGCTAATTTGCGTCATAAGGACTTGAATCAATTTTTAGCAGATTGTGTAGTTGTTTTTAAAAGGAAAATTAGGAATATTTTGAACACCCATTGTGCGCTCAAAGTAAATACAACATTTTGCGGGGAGTTTATTAGGAAATCGGGGGATAATGAAATTTTGGGAATTAAATATATTAATACTAAAAATCATATTATTGATACATCAACTCAAATAGACGAGTGGCTTAAGATATATGTTAAAGATAAACTTTTAAACGAATTATCGGAATTTGCTGAAAAAGATTCGGGATTTGCGTTAAATAAAATTATTTCCTTAGTTGTTAATATCAGTAAATATCAATTGGGAAACGGTTCATCTTATATTAGACTACCAGAACCGATTATAAAGAAAAATGCTTGTATAAACATTAAAAATATAGATCAAAATTGCTTTTACTGGGCCATTGTAAGCGCTCTTCGGACTCCTAGCAAAAAAGACATGCAGAACTAACCTCCTCATATCCACACTTTACTGACGTTTTACAAACAGAAAATTTAGATAGTCCTATGCTGCTAACAAAAATTTCAAAATTTGAAAAGATGAATAACATTTCAGTCAATGTTTACGCTTTAGAATTGATCGAAACAGAAAAAAAATCATTTTACATAGTAGTACCAGCAAGATTAACGGAAAATAAACGGGATACGCATGTTAATTTACTTTTAGCTCAAAATAAATATTATCCGCGTTTAAATGATTATGATGCTCCTCCACCAGCGCCAGCAAATGAAGATAATGATTCAATCGATGAAATTAAATATCACTATTGTTGGATTAAAAATCTTTCGCGTCTTATTAGTAGCCAGTTAAATAAACATCGTGAGAAAAAATTTATATGCGATAGATGTCTGAACTATTTCCATCAGCAAAATAAATTAGTTGAACATGAAAAACTGTGTTCTAAATTTAATAAATATAAAATTAACCTTCCTAAAGAGAGCTGCGTTGAATTTAAAAACTTTACATACCAACAAAATACTCCTTTTGTTGTTTATGCAGATTTTGAATGTCAATTAGAAAATCATAAAGAAAGTAGCGTCGTAAATTTAACTAAAACCATAAAATATCAAAAACACGTTCCGTATAGTGCTGGTTTCTATGTAAAATGCAGCTATGATGATAGCCTTTCTTATTTCGAGAGCTTTCGAGGTGCAGATTGTATGGATTGGTTTGCAAATCGTATGGCTGGTGTTGCGCAATTTGTAAACTCAAAAATAAAAACAAGCGTACCTATGATTGAAAAATTAGACACATGTAAGGCAACATCATGTCATATTTGCGGTAAGAGATTTTCAAAAACAAAAAAAGACATAATCGTTAGAGATCACAACCATTTCAGTGGAGAGTTCAGAGGTTACGCACACCAAGCATGCAATCTGAACTTTAGAAAATTGTTTGTTGTGCCGGTTATATTCCATAATTTAAGTGGGTACGATAGTCACTTTATGATTTCGAATTTATGTAAAAAAGGTCGCTTAAGTCTACTTCCCATCAACAAAGATAAATACATCTCCTTTACGCTGCACTCAGATGAAAATAACATTAAATTGCGGTTTATAGACTCTTTTCGATTTATGGGGGCGTCTCTTGATGAATTAGCTTCAATTTTAGCAGAATCAGAAAAGAAAATTTTACAAAGGGAATTTCAAAATTTAGATGAAGATAAATTCAAATTATTAACACAGAAAGGAGTTTTCTGTTACGATTACATTGATTCGTTGAAAAAATTAAATGAAACGACTTTGCCCCCAATTGAAAAATTTTACAATAAATTAAACGATGAAAGTGTAAGTGACGAGAAGTATGCTCATGCGCAATCTGTTTGGCAACAGTTTAACATTAAAACATTAGGAGAGTATTCTGATATATATTTAAAAACAGATATTCTGCTTCTTGCCGACGTTTTTGAGCAATTGCGTAAAAAATGTTTCTCCACCTATGGTCTGGATCCTGCGTGGTACTATACAATGCCCGGATATACGTGGGACTGTATGCTCAAATACACTGGGTGTAAGTTAGAACTACTAAAGGATCTAGATATGGTGATGTTTTACGAAAATGCTATAAGAGGTGGAATTTCGGTGTGTAGCAACCGATTTTCGGAGGCCAACAATAAATATATGCCCGAATATGATCCTGAAAAGCCGTCCAAGTACCTTATGTACCTGGATGTGAATAACTTATATGGGAATGCTATGCAGCAACCCTTACCCTACGGAGGGTTCAAATGGGTAGATGATGTAACATCGTTTGATATGATGTCAATACCCGACGACTCTGACGTAGGGTACGTGCTACAAGTCGATCTATCGTACCCACAAGAACTGCACGATAAACACAAAGATTTTCCGTTTGCGGCAGAACGTAGCGTACCACCCAGCGACGGCGGGGTAAAATTGCCGAAATTAATGACAACACTTACGGATAAAAAAGAGTACACGGTTCACTATAAAAATTTAAAACAAATGCTAGCTAATGGGTTAAAGTTAACGAAAATCCATAAAATTTTACAATTTAAACAAGCAGCCTGGCTGAAACCCTACATCGAGTTGAATACTCGATGTAGAGCTGCAGCCCGGAATGATTTCGAAAAAAATCTTTTTAAATTAATGAATAATGCAGTATTCGGTAAGACCATGGAAAATATACGTAAGCACCGCGTATGTAAAATCGTTAAATCTTGGGGTGGTCGCTATGGGGCAGCAAACTTGATTTCGAGTTTTCGGTTCCACAGTCGCACAATTTTAGAGGAAAATCTGGTGGTTATCGAATTGAACAAGGCTGAAATAACGTTTAACAAACCTCTGTATGTAGGGCAGGCAATTCTAGACCTATCGAAACTAGTCATGTACGATTTTCATTACACCTATATGCTACCAAAAATGGGTGCAGAAAGGTGTAAGCTCATGTACATGGACACAGACAGTTTTATCTACGAATTGCAATGTGAGGATGCATATGAGGAGATCATTAAAGCTGATTCCAGTAAATTTGATACTTCGGATTATCCTGAAAATAACATATATAAAATACTGCGTAAGAACAAAAAGGTGCCGGGTCTAATGAAAGATGAAAATAACGGTAAAATTATGACACATTTTGTTGGACTTCGAAGCAAAATGTATAGTTACAAGGTGCAGGGTGGGAAGGTGGTTAAAAAATCTAAAGGGGTTAAGTACAATGTTGTTAAAAATAAAATTGCATTTGAGGATTATGTTGAATGTTTGAAAGAATTTAAGGAAAAAACAGCTACACAACGCTGTATCAGGTCGTATGCACACAACGTATATTCTGTTGAACAGTCAAAAATTAGTTTAAGTCCGTATGACGACAAACGTTATTTAATTCCGAACAGTTTTGACACACTTCCGTGGGGGCATTACAGTATCTTATAATAGCGTTTTTTTTTTTTGTTATAGATGAATGCCCCAACATTATCAGAGTTAGCTGTTAGAAAAATTTGCGAATCAATAACATCATCAGCAGTAGAATTCATGGAGCAGTCTCCACTACCATGGAAATTAACTACGGAAATTGTGAAACAATTTCCTTTATATAAATGGCACGCTATGATTAAAGAAGCCAAAAATGATCTTGATTCTTCATATACAGGAATTAACTTTATTAGATGTCACAAAGAAATAGATCCAAATTTAATTCACACTATATTAGGAAAATCAGATTGGGGTTATGTTTTTGAAGATTATTCTAGTTACTGTCTATGGACAAGTGGATATTGGCTGGACCAATATTACCTACACGTATGTAAAAATTGTTTATCTAAATTTAAAGAAATACATAAAACTTTAAATAAACGTTTATTTGCCTGCTATGACCATTCTCACGAGGTTCACGATGCACATGACATTATTTTGAACGTATACCAAAAAAGTATAATTGGTGTCACAGCTGCTTTAAAAGCGTAGTGTTTGAACTAAAAGACCAGGAATCTTGCAGAGATGCCTTACATGATAGGTCTAGAAATAACATCCGAATCCGATTTGATGAATCTGATGTAGACAGCGATATTGAGTTTTAAAAAAAAACATCACAGCAAACAAATTACAAAAAAATATATAAAAGCGTTCATCCGTCCTCCAGTTTCTCTCTATCTATTGTACTAACATTTATATATATATTTTTTTCAAACATGTATGTAGTACTAACATTTATATATATATATATATTTTTTCAAACATGTATGTAATTAGATTTAATAAATGAATATTTATAAAAAGATGTTTTATTGATTTCGTTAGATTTTTCTAGTAAGAAGAGTTCACAACAACAACAACAAGATGTCCTGATAGCTTGAGTCGTCAGAGGTGTGCAACATCAGAAGCAATGTTAGTGCGTGGTTGGAGTTCAAAACTTAGCGTGTTCAAAAACAAAAAAAAACACGCACACACATAATACTAACATTACTTCTGATGTTGTGGCGCGGTTCTTCGGGCTATCAAGACATCTTTTTGGTATTTTTGAACAAAGTGTGCACGTCACGTGCGTCACGTATCACGTCACGTGCGTCACGTATCACGTCACGTGCGTCACGTGTCACGTCACGTGCGTCACGTGTCACGTCACGTGCGTCACGTGTCACGTCACGTCACGTGTCACGTTACGTGACGTATATCATAATGAAACGACAGATATGCATTTTTACAAAAACTTTATTAAAATCGTTCAAGATCATTAGCGATCCTATGTCTATAGAAAAATATATGTTGTCCTAACGCTATATGTTGTAAAGTACAGCCTACGAGCTTAAATGTATACAATTTTTGAATAGCATCTGAAAACGTATAATTTTGATCATTAAAACTAGCTCGAACAATCTTAAGCGCATTATAATAATAGCTTGGAAATTCAACAGTTTCTAGCATAGACATATACGGTACTAAAAGTTCATTATTTGCTTCTAAAAGAGCGTTCACGTCCATTTCTGAGAGGTAGAAACTAATGTTGTGCTTGGTTATTTCGAGAATTTTCGTACTATCATAGATTAGTCGTCGAATTCTGCAATAGTCACCGCACTCGATTTCGACAGGATCATACTTGTCAGGAAGGTTCTTCTCCTCCTCCTGCTCCTCCGTCTCCTTCACCGTTACCACATTGAGCTGGGTGATTAATTGTTCCCACTCATAGGAACTGAAAGATAGTTTCAACCGTGATGAGTTCCACACAATTACAGCAGGAGTAAATGATCTCGCTGGGCTTAGACCGCATCCAATTTGGTATGATCCATTTGGAAACTGCGTGTACAGCAGATAATGGTCCTCGTTCTTGGCCGCTTCTTCGTACCTTTCCAGAATAGCATCCAGCTCACGGTCGTAGTTTACAGATGATTCGTGTGAGCTGCTGGTGGTGAGGTCAAACTCGCTGCAACTTGAACCACTACCACTGGTATCCATTTTTTTTTTTACTAGCTGCCTGACTGACTGACTGACTGACTGCAACCGACTGAGAACTCACTTTTAGCAGAAACCCCCCCACCCCATACACCTAGACGATCGCATCATTGTCAATCCAACTATTATGTTTTGCATCAAGGCCAAGCCATTTGACGTACATTTTTTTACCTTTACGACGTAAAACTTTTTCAACTAAATAAACATCTGGATTGGCTGTTTTCTGTAATTCTTCGTCATAAAAGGCTCCTTTGATCGGTGCACCTTGCATATCTTCGAGCATGTACGTTGCAGGGTTGGTAATATTAATTTTAGTAACTTTAAATAATTCCGTTGTCCAGCTTGGAACGTATCCCTTGTCGAATAGCATTTTGGTTTTGCTGATGCGTACAATGTCACCAACTTTAAACTTACGCGGGCCCGCGATTTTTAAATGAGTATATTTTCGATTTAAGATACATTTTTCGTTGGATTTATTAATTTGTGATGGTTTACATCCGATGGTTTGATGACGTGTTCCATTGTATTCATTGGTAATGCTTTGTAATATATCAATCCATTTATACGATCCCATTAAGCTAAAGTATTTGTAAAGTTTATTTTTCAACGTCCTTATGGCTCTTTCAGCAATGGCCGCTTTCTTGATGCTATATGTACTATAATGATTAATATCATGCTTCTTCATTAAAGTTTGAAATTTACTATTGTAAAATTCTTTACCTTGATCAGATTGTAGATTTTTCGGCGTACGTTCCGTATGTGCGAGGATATCCGAAAACGCACGAGTTATCTCCTCACCCGTCTTTGTCTTTAACGGTCTAGTCCACATAAACTTGGAAAAAGAATCGATTACGACGAGAATTAATTTGAAATTTTTATTTTGATGAGCATAAGGTCGCATTTCAGCCAAGTCCGTCTGCCATAAATCGTCTAAGCCTTTAATGATGGTACGTCGTCTTAGATAATTTTTTCGAGCAGGCTTGTGCAGCTCGTTAACTAGTTGTAGCTTCTCCTTGGCGTACGTCATCATGAACGCTAACACAGACTGACTAACTCTGAAACAATAAAATAGGACTGGATAAGGCAAAGCGCTGATCCAGGGAAACTCGATCCTCTTCTGTAGTGGTAGGGGTAAATCTTCTGTACTATAACGCCTCCCCTTGTAGATGCAACTTCGAGGGTTAACGAGGAAGTTGCACATTGGAAAGATCAACTTCTTCAATCGGGGTTCTTTGTGGTTTCTTCGGCTTAGTAAAAATTTCGGAATGATCTTCTTGTAGACAAAACAGCAAAGTAGCAGCAGCAGTACTCCATACAACAGGATTGTCCAAGAACTGGAATGTGCGACACCTTATGTGAATGGATGTCAACACGATTTTCTATTAATCTTCTTTTTACTTTGTGAACTTCATCAAATTCTATTTGGTCTGATGAAGGCTGAAGTCACTCGGCTGGTAGCAATTGAAGTATTGCTATCTATGTTTGAAAAATAATAGGCTGACTTCCAATCGATATAGGCTCTTGATTGGCGATAGGTCTTGATTTAGTTCCAGTGTACAACGACTGGAATTTCGGCTAAGTAGGATCCCAAAACTTTGACTGTTTTTGGCCTTCTTGACAGCTTAATGTAATGGTGGTTTCATTGTGGTATAAGCAAGATCCATTGTCCGAAATCATGCAGTTTCTTCATTACTGGCTCTGTGCTTACGGCTTCTACTTCTCGACGGTAGTGGGAGTTTTTTGTACCAGGAGTTGAACTTCACAGGGATTGGATTCTTTGATTCTTCTTAAATCTAGTTCTTTGCAAACGTACTGTTTTGCGACCGTTTCCGTGCATGCGTCTCCCGCAAAGCGAAGTAAACTCATTCTTTACAAGATATTTTCCAGAAGGGATGACTACTTGAACAGACCCTTATGAAAGGTTGGAATTGAATATAAGTGTAATCAAATTGGAATGTATGAACAATTGGAATTTGAAGAATGTATGTTATTTTTCTATCAACTGTATAACAGCTGATTTTAATGAGCTTTTCAAAAATCGGGATATTATCCAAAGTAACTCTAAAGGGAGTTGCTTGTGGATAGTTTTAATGCCACTGAATTTAGTGCTTGAAGTAAATTTTTTGGTTTGATTACACTGGGGTGCATAATTCCCAATTTGCAAAAGTAAGTGAGTTTTCTATATCCTGGAGCACTGAAATTATGATATATAGATATTCATGATCTCTGAGATTGTATCTCTCAAGAAAATGCCATTTTCTATGTAGGCTTGTGTGTTAATCATAGCTGTTGAAAGCTGATTTATTTTAGCTTCCAATAGCTTTTGGTTATGAGTAATCTGACTTACCGTTTTTTTGAAAAATTATCGATAAGTTCGACAGATAAGGTATTCTGACTATTGATAGCTTCTGATAACTTGTTTTGATCATTCTGCAAATCGCTTATTAGAGACTCGACTTTTCACCATCTGAAGCATCCAGGTTCCTGTGATTGCTTTGAAAATTGAACCTAAGCCGTTTATTAATCCCCTTTTTATTCTAACAGAGAATGATGGAACAATTCGTCAGTAGAGGGAAAAATGTCATTTAGTTTTCCGTCTACTTTTCTTTTCTAAGAAATACAAAACATTGAGGTAATTTGCTGCGTGTTTATAGTGCTCAATATATTCCTGGATAATGTCGCAACATTTTCAGTTTTTTTCTTAAGGTCATTAACTTCAGTGATTATTAAATTGACGTCGTAAAAATACAGTATGAGTGACAATTTTTTGTAATTTTGGCGGTCCCTAATTCATGGGTATCAACCCTAGGTTATTTTCTAAATTCTTCAACGTTATCGTACATGGATTCCTATGATTCCTGGGAACCTGTAAAATAATATTCGAAAGAAAGAATCTTATTTTAGCGTGCAATTAAGAGTAAAGTAAACGTAGATTACATACATAGTTTCTTATCTAATTGCTCGAGGCTTAGTCAACGAATAAAAGTTTGCGTAGCGGACGTTTCAAATTACTTATATGCACTTTTCCGTGCTGGTCCGTCGCGCGACGGCTTTTTCTCCGTATTAACACTTTGTAGTCTACACGGCTTTGAGAATTTGTTGGCGTGCTTTTTTCTAACAGGCTTTTTGACGTATACTGTTTCTCGGTTATCAAGTATAGTCGGACTATCGCAATCTCTGTTAATGCGTTCTAGCGTCTTTTCTTTGTTTTGAATGAGATCAGAATTTATTTTGATACAATAATTTTGTACGCTCTTTGTGGCTGTTGGTATAGTCATTGAGGAGTAATTGGTCGATTTTGATATCGAATGGTTCATTCGACGTAATATGTCCATTGATTATATCTATAGCTTTAATTTTGTTACAGAATGTAAGGTGTGGTTGTAGGCTAAAACGGCATACAACATTTTCATTTTTATAGGGGTTTCTGAAAGCCTTCTGTGTTCAACAATCTTAAATGTTCAGTGATAGTTGAATGAAATCGTTCAACGACTCCATAGAATCTGGATGATTTGGCGAAATAAAATGAAGCTTAATTTTGTGAAGTGACAAAAGTTCAGTTACAACGGTATTTTTGAATTCAGTACCATTATCTGCGATAATTCGGGTAGGAATTCCATGATGAGAAAAGAATATATCAGATTATCAGCAATTTCAGTCCTGAAAGCGAAAGTAATCTGATATGCTTGAGCATAGTTGAAGAAACTGTCTATAATTGTGAGAATTTGAACCTTCAAAAGTGAAAGTATCGATATGTACGATTTCAAAAGGTTTTGATGCAGTGGGGGTGAGATTCATCGCAATTTTTATCGGATGACGCTCATATTTACATTGTTGACAAATTTCACATCATTTATAAATGTTTGGATTGATTTTTTCAAGTTAGGCCAAAATATTTTTCTTTTATTCTCTGATGCGTCTCCTCATTCCACGATGATTCGACTTGCTTTCGTGGTAATTCCGAATAATGTCCTTGATATCAGTTTTATCTGTAACGTCGACTAATTTGGTTCTACACATTTTAAATTTCAAAGCATCGGACTTAAACATCCTTTGTAGAAACAACAGAAAATTTTTCATATATATCTGGATTTTCAAAGTATAAGTGATAAATGACGTTAGGAGCAATATATCTCGAAATAAATTTAAATACATCATCGTCAAAATCATTTTCTAAAAGTGTACGTTAATTCGTTGCTTGCTTTCAATAAAATAGAAATTTTTGGTGGTGCAGGTACTGTTTTACTGTATTTATGATAATCTGATTATTTCCCTGATTAACTGCGTAATCAACTATAGGAATTGTCTGAATGGGGTGTTGGTCCGTATTTGAATGTACAGTTTCGTCTGGATTTTCAGGACGATTATTTTGATATTCTAGATTGACTTGTTCATGTTCAATGATATCTACAATTTCGTCCAGGGGTTGAATAAAAAGACTGTCTTCGTCATTATCGACGTTTACGAACATAGATTCGGTATCAGGTTGTTTTGGGTAGAAAAGTTAAATGTAGGTGTACTTAATTCAGAGAGGATTTCTGAAACTGGTCGGTCAAACTTAACGTTTTGGTGTTGAGTACCTGCGCATTCTTGAATCAAATCATCTAAGTCGTTCCAAAATGAACTGGTTTCCTTTGTAGGATCTCTACACGAGACAGGGCATCTGCATTTGTATTCAGTTTGCCTTTCTTATAGATGATATTCATATCATACTCGTCAACCTGATTTCCATCTTAGTAATTTTGAAGAAGGGTCTCGAGGGACCATAAGTATTTTAAGGGCATATGATCAGTAATTAGATTGAATTTTCTCCCGTAAAGATAGGGTCTAAGTATTTAGTCGCCCAGACTATTGCTAGTAATTCTTCTCATCGTACTCTAATTTCGTTCGGAATCATAAGCGTGCGCGAAGCATAGGCGATAGGAAGATCCTGTCCTATAGGGCCTGTGAAAGTACACAACCAAGGGCTACGTTGCTCGCATCCGTGGTTAAGTTAAATGGCTTAGAAGTCTGGATACTTGAGTATCGGTTCATTGATAGAACATTTTTACATTTTTCGAAACAGTCAATAAATTCTGCATCGTGTTCAATTTGGCTCCCTTTTTTAGACATTTAGTTAGAGGCTTTGTGAGTTTCGCAAAATCTTTAATAAAACGTCTATAGTAACCAATAAGTCCGAGAAAGCTTTTAATCTGCTTAGTCGTTTTTGGAATCGGAAATTTTTGGATGGCAAATAATTTTATCTGGATTTGGCTTAAACGCCGTCTGGGTGTGACTACATGTCCGAGATAAGCTACTTCTTTACGAAAGGAATTCTGATTTATCGAGCTGTATTTAAATTTTGAAGTTCTGAGTCGTTGGAAAACTGACCTTAAATTTTCAATATGTTCTTGAAGGGATGTAGAGAAAATTATAATGTCGTCGAGATATACGAGACATTTCTCGTTTTGTATCCCCCTTAAAATATTATCCATGACGCGTTGGAATGTGCGGGCGCGTTTTTTAGGCCAAAAGGCATCCGGAGAAACTCCCAATGCCCATTTTCAGTACTAAAGGCGGTTTTTTCTATGTCTGTTTCCTCCATCTCGATTTGATGGAAACCACTTGCTAAGTCAAGGGGTAGTAAAATACTGGCATCTGCCAAGTTTGTCTAGCAAGTCGTTGATATTGGGTAATGGATATTTATCGTCAATAGTCTGTTCATTTAAACTTCGGTAGTCAATTACAACTCTCCATTTTTGCTTCCCCGAGCGTCTAGCTTCTTTGGAATGACCCAATAGGTGAATTATACCTGAGCTACTTGGACGTATTATATTGGAATCCAACATTTTGTATTGGCTATTACTTCCCTCTGTGAACAAATGGATAGCGATACGATTTTGTGTAAATGGGCCTTTCGTTTTTAGTTTTATTTGATGTTTGACTTTATTAGTAAATGTTAGTGGAGTTCCGTCCTGGTAAAAAATGTCTGAAAACTCTCTGCAAAGTTGAAGTATCCCTGATTTTCTTCAGAATTTAGGTGATCAATTCTGATTTTCGACAAATCTAGGTCAAATTTTTGTGACGTGTCTAAATAATTGAGATCAATTTCTGGCATTTCTGATAAATTAATGATTCTACTGAAATCGGCTGAGAAAAATTTAATGTAACAGGCTTAGTAGGTATTCAAAAATCGTTGTCAACGCAAATTATTTTTTGCTATCGTAAGGCATTCAGGTATCTCGCAATTATGAAATTTTTGATGAGGAATAACGATTTCACCATTGGCGATCGATGTTTTGATTTTTATACTTTTCGGTTCGAGGTGCGACTTTATCAAATCAAGTCGTTAGTTAGAAAGCTGGTGAAATTTTAGTCTAATTTTGGCGTAGGGCGTATGTAAAATTCCTTTGCTTAAATTGAATATCGGCTCTCATTAATTTTAGATTATCTAATCCAATCAATCCATCGAAATATTGTGAAATTTAAATAGGTAAAACTTCAAATCTATACGATTAGGAAGATTGAAAATTTTCGATGCCGGGATGGATGCACTATATTTGTGAGCGGATTTTTGAAAAACAGTTGATACAACGAATGGATCATCTCTGATTAAATTGGAAAAAATTTACGAGCAATACTGGGATCAATAAATACTTAGTTGATCCAGAATCGATCAACATTAATTCCATATTCGGGAAAAGAATGTAGGATAGTTCGCTAGCATTGTGGCGTTAAGTGAAATTACTTCTGGTGCTAGGTCTTGTGTTCTATGAATGAGTCCTTCTGAAAATTTGAGTGGTGGTTCTACGTGATCAGTTTCAGGAATATCTTGTGTATAATACTCGCAATACTGATCAGTGAAATATGTATCTGATTTTTGGTTCAGCTACAGTTTGATCGCAAACAAAAGGATTCGTTACCAGGAACTTCATAGGTGTTATTGCTTTCTATCTCTGTATTGAATAGCTCTCAGCGATCCAATTTGGTTTTGGTTGTTGCTGGGCTGTCGAATTATGTTCAGGTTGAAAGAAATCTAGTAAAGTACTCATTGGAGTAGTTTGTGGTAAAGAAATTCTAGTAGAAGTACTCATTGGAGTAGTTGTGGTAAAGTACGGTTAGGGTTAGGTTTGAAAACGTTTCTGTTATTCTGTGTTTGTCTAAAAACTTGAGAATTCGTCGGAAATCTCTGAGGACGATAAACTGGTCTTGGCAAATTACAGGTCCAGTCAAAGTCGAATTGAACCTAGGTTGAAATGTTTGAAGTGTTCGGCTGACTGAATGAATAATTAGTAGGCTGAAAGTATAAGGTCTATTTTGACTTATCATTGGCCTTTGCATTGGCCTGGAAGTTTGATTCTGGGGCACATTTTGTGATTTTCCAAATTTTGTTATAATTTTGGAAATAGCTGACATTGTCTTCAGATATAACGACTTGTAAGGCTTTGGCTGAGAGATGTGGGTTTCATCCATACATCTAATTGTTGTACCCAAGGGCTCTCGTAGTCGCACAAAAATGTTTTTCAGAGCTAATTCTTGATATAAATTTCTTTTTAACACTTTTGCTTCTTCAATGTTCATGTACGTTTACATGGCTGCATAGCAGATTCAAAATATGAAGACCACTTATATAAAATTTTGAGGCGTTTCATTTGGCATTTGCCTCAACATAACCAAATCACGATTTAGACAGTTTCATCTCTTTGATCAGAAAATTCTAGTCAGAATGTCTTTAAATCTGCCCAATTGTGATATTTTGGATATTCACAAGCACTTTAAGCATTTCCTTTTAATTTCGAGATCAGTGAATTTAGCAATAGATATTTGGAAATTATGTGGGTTCCGTATATCATAAAAATTTGCATTAATGTTTCACTCACTGATAGAAACCTATTTAAGTCGTTAGGATTTCCGTCAAACTCTGGGACGCAATTTAAAATTTGGTCTGAATTGAGACATGCTTGGAATATTTTCAATATTTAATCTAGGTGGTCTTAAAATAGGTGAGTCTGTTGAAAGTGTCAAATTATCTATAGCCCTGCAATATCTTCCAAGACATTTAAATGTATAGTTGCACTTACGCTAATACGAGGATGCAAGTGCATCACGTTTCTTCTTTGTCTTATTGGTTGCTTAACTATAAGGGGACGATCTTGGTTGGGGATCTGTCCTTCTCCAAAATGTTCCGCTTGCAGATTGGGCGATGTGTGGTCCAAATCCCTGACTTCGTAGGTGGTAGCTGCACACGGTGTCTTCGATAGACCGGTTTCCGTTCGCTACTCCCCCACCAAAGTCTTTAGTCCGTAGGCCGTTTTCCGGTAAATTCGTCGATACGAAAACTGCTTTCGCGGTCTCGATTGATTCGCGAAACAGCCCGAAAATCCGATCTGGCTTGCGCCAATTATCTGCCCTCGAGTCAGTCTACTTTCTTTTTAAAAGATTTATCTCGATTATCAAAAATACAATTCTATTGATGTATGTAGTATGAACGCTAACAACAGACTGACTAACTCTGAATACAATAAAATAGACTGATAAGGCAAAGCGCTGATCCAGGGAAACTCGATCCTCTTCTGTAGTGGTCGGGGTTAAATCTCTTACTATAACGTACGTCGTCTTAGATAATTTTTTCGAGCAGGCTTGTGCAGCTCGTTAACTAGTTGTAGCTTCTCCTTGGCGTACGTCATCATGTTTTAACGCTTAAATTGTTTTTCCATCGGCTTTATACGCTTGCAAGATCGAATGTTTTCAATGATATATGATGTGCGTCCTTGCAAAGTTGAATTCATTCAATGATATTTTTCGTATTGGAGTCAATCGGTATGAGACTTAATTGTAGCCAACTCCTGTTCTATCTTGTTGTTTATATTTGCAATAGAGTCATCTACATATTTTTTTGTTGCCATATGTTTACCAGAAGTAGGCGGATTTCTCGAAATAACTCTGTTATTTGATCTGTTTTTGCTGTTATTTTTTTTAAATCAATCACTGAAGTATCTACGTATTTTTAGTTGCCGCATCTGAATTATCTGTGGGATCTTTATATACACAACTTTACGTTCTTGAAGTCAACATTTCCATCAGAAGTATGGGGGTGTGTTAACTTTGGCGGTGTACGCATATACGGAAGTGTCTTTTGTTTATCAAAGCGACGTCCGAATTTATCAAGACTCATCGTGTAAATGAAAGACCAGGAACTAGATTACTGTATTATATTAGCTTCTTTTAGCTCGTTGAGGATGGCTATTTTCATATCATGCGACGTATTGCCAGCTTCCTGAGATGCCATAAGGAGTTTAAGTCGATCGATTAATTCATTGGGATCATCCCAGTACACGTATTCGATTGGTTCCTCGTTGTATGTCAGTAATCCCGATCCTTTTCCTGTTGGCGGCGGTTTTTGATGTTGATGATGTTGTTGTTTGTTGTTGTTGTTGAGGAGTGGATCTTGTTAATGATCGACTAAGTGGACTACGTATTTTTGTAGATGTTGATCGTGTGACAATTGTACCTTTATTTTTCTGCACATCTTTAAAGAGAGGCTTAATAAGTGATTATATTTAAACACTGTCGAACCTTTTAGGCGTCCAAGCGAATCTAATGAACACCGGTACTTTGCAATAGATTTTTATAGGGTTGTAAATCTGCATCTGCATAGTTTGGGTCATTATAGAATAAAGTTGATACAGCCCAGGTGTGCCACGAAACCATGTACCTGCTAAGTTTGTCCCCTCAGGTAATATCTGTATTTGGCCAGTCGCTCTATCAAATTTAATTCGGCGTTTACCTAACATCCAACCATGTTGTCGGTATATTAGGTCCATAATTTTTATCAATTTTATCGTTTTGTGTCCAAAAATCTTGTAAATAATTATGGCTTATTGGGGGATATTGATCTAAGTTTCTTCTATTGCTTCTTGTGAAAAATCAGCAGGACGCATTTCTTCAGGTAGTGGTGGTGTTTCAGGTCTTCGGCGGTATATATACCTTGTTCATCAGTTGAAAGCCACGTCTTCTAAATTGAGATGTTTGGGTTCTGTGTGAATATCATCCATCATCATCATCATCCTGTTCAATTTTCCCTCTTTTTTAATACTAAATGAGGATACTGCTGAGTCTTAGCTATTTGCTTAAGAGGTTCAGATATTGGTTTGAAAAGTTTTCTAATAGATTCATCTTCTGCAGTTCGACCTAACTTTAAAGAAGATACTTTTTACGTATAGCTCGAGCAAGTTCTGCGATCTTTCGTTTATGACTAGCAACGGCAACTTGGTCCTTTGACATCATGTTACTGAATGATGGCGTACATGATAAGCCTACAATTTTATGTACTTATCAAATCCTACTCTGTATACCATAATTAAGGGAAAGTCTTTAACAATAACTAACGTACCGTACTTTTCAGCCCAACATTCCGAACATCTTTTGAATTCATCAAAAAGTAACATCTGGAGATACATGCTCATCAAATATATGTTTTAGATTAATTTCATCCTGCTTAAATAGTACTATAATGTTACAGTTGTCTGTATGAGCTGTTTTGGAATTTTAGAGTATGTTTGGCAGAGATATGCAGCATCGATATCTTTATGACGACACATGGAGTAATACTACTCGAATTTTCTGCTGACCGTCACACGACACGTCGTCAAATATGAATATAGAGCTATTTTTAGCCTTACTTGGACTTATAATTTCCTCGTTATCCTTAATGGAAATAGCCAACACCCTTAGCAGCGAAATCACTTCTTGAAGCAGTTGATACTTTGGCTGATACAACGATTTTGAATAATAACGTAAACATTTTTAAACTTAGCACCGTTTGGATGGAAAACAGCGCCAGCATTACGTTCGTTTTTCCACATCCGCTTGGTCCGCAGATGATAGCGCGAAACGAATTCGGTAACAATTTACCATGTTTACTATGTTGAGTTTTTGCTGTAAAATCCAAGTTATCAATGGGTAATGACTGCTCTGTTGAACAACCTTCATCGTGTGGCGTTCGAATAGGGAATGTGTAAAAGTATATATGTAGATATGCTAACGCATCATCAACAGTTCTCATGTTAACGTACAAGGGTGAAGGTGTTGTAAACTCTCTGATAAATAATCTTCCGATAGAACTCACGTACCTTCGTATCAGTTCCTGGGACGTAAGTGTGCGACAGATTAGGAGATTTTTTTTTTCATTCTCACACTGTATATGTATATTTTCAGCGGGGACTAAATTAAAGAAGAGGTTAGCACGGAGATCCTGGAAAAAACCCATTGGATCGTGCTGCAAGAGACCACGATATTGCATACGCCTTATAAAAAATTTGAAAGACAGACACAAAGCTGATTGGATTCTTGAGAACCGAGCCTGGGAACGTGTAAAAGCACCTGACGCTTCACTAGGAGAAAAGACTGCAGCTTGGCTAACAACCACCGCAATGAAAGTTAAGCGAAAATTGGGTATGGGGCAGAAGAATCATCTTTTCGACGAGGTGTTCTCACGAAAAAATCACAAAGTCCTTGAGAGAAAAATGCTCCCACCACCACGACATTAAAAAAGTCTGCATTG